>JASFDH010000444.1:0-24076 GCA_036937195.1 Nidularia pulvinata
TATCGTGTCATCCCTCTAAGCACTGACTCGAGAGCGCTGTTTCGCAGCATGTTGATATTTTACGTACCGCGAGGACCTTCAATATGATGTGGTGATGATCCGTGGAAAGTGGACAAGGCTGGATTCGCATGATCCTCCAGAATCCAGATCGACAGAGATCGACATCCGAACCTACCCCCGCTACCAGGCGTTTAATATTCCGGCAGTGTTTAGAGAGTGCTCGGGACAACACACACTCTTATTTTATCGCTCGCATGTCGGCACAAATTTTGGTAATATGGTAGTACATATATTATTAGAGATTTTGAGAATATATCTATAAGTGAAGGACGAGATAGGATGAACATACGTTCGCAACTACCAGCTAGTACCAGTGGTCGGTAATTGGCAACGCTATTTCCGGCAGAGCATGGACCACAATCTGTCTATTAACGGTATCGTAAGGTGTAATTTGGGATCATAAATGTGGTATAAAATTCGTCCAATCTATGGTCTCATACGCACCGGGGCTCAGCTCTCTCAGGCATATAAGTGCTTGTACCAGTAAGGAAAGGCGTGCAAGAATATAAAGTGGGACCACAGAAAAGGTTAACAGTGTCGACAACATGAAGAAAAGCACAATTATTGCCTCCCACCAGGGCATATCCTTGAATGTCTGAATGGGATCATCACCAAACTGTTCAGAGCGCGCTTCCAAGAATGGGAACGCAAGGCTGCCGAGCCCCAGCACTAAAAAAGAGGCGGGTATTCCAGCAGTAGCTACGGCCCCAAGGCGCCATATAACCTTCTCCGCGTGCGAAGGAAAGTCGAAGTTCCAAGCAATGCAGTGGATACCACCGAAGATAATGGCGAGGGCCGTTAAGAACGTGTCTGACACATAGTTGTCCTCGAGTTTCTTGCACGCATAGAACGTGTGGACACGTTTGGCATGCGGCTCAATGACCACCGATCGGTCGGATTCAAGCATATCTTCGAGTGATTCGGTGAAGTATAGGAACGGACGATAGACGAACATGACCCATATAGCGATGAAGCTTCCTTCCTCTGCGATTTCCTTTCGCAATTTTCGGATGAACGTTACAGGGAGGTGAATCACCAGTAACAGTATGCTCTTGAAGAAGCAAAAGACACCAGAGAGGAACCGACGAGCGAAGGAGCGAGATATCTCTGAAGAGATACATATCTAAGTCTAACTAAATGTTTATGGGTATGATAGTACTCACCTTCGTCTCGCACTTTTGCAGGCAGGCGGTCGATTTTCAAAATCTCCTGCTCTTCTGCCTTCTGAGGCCCCTCTCCTGACGCGTTAGCCTTGCTACATGGCTCCGAATTCGACTTTTCAGAGTGTGCAGACAGCGGGTGGTTCGGATTATCGTTCTGATATCCGGTATTTGTGGACTTTCCCTGTACTTCGCTTGCGAGCTCAGCATTCGATCCTATACCATCGGGCCTTTCATCGGACAGAGTTTCTGGTGATGGATTACCACTTTTTTCTTCTTCAGATTCCGACGGAATCAGCAAGACTGGGACGGGAACTTGCACATCGAGGGGCTTATTCCACCAGAAGAAATACATGGAGCCATTGAGGAACGCAAATGCGAGCGTCACTAGCTCGAGCTCTGTGACGACCATACCAGTAACTCCTCGCGCAATGCACTGCGCGATGAACCATGTCGTCTGCAAAAGCACAAATCCTTTGGAAAGAAAGTCCCCCTTGCTTCTGTCAGCGATTTCGCGCTCGCTGATTTGAGGCCAAAGGACCTTATTTTGCTTGTGTAGCCTTATGAGCTCTTCGAATGACAAAGGATGTAGAGGGTTCTTGCCCTCATATAGCATGAATCCGCCCATTTGCAAGAAGAATCCATGGGTATTCGTCCATCCATGTTCTGCATATAAACATTAGTAACACCCCAGGACTGTTTATTTATTTAGGTCCCACCATACCTCGAGACTCTTCTTTGATTCTCTGCGCCCCCAACCACTGTCGCATTGCCCAGTAGATGAGCACCTCCGGGGCGATGATACCCCAAAACATCAGTTTCAATCGACGACGCATGATCTTCCAATACGAGTCATGGAGGGCTGGGATATTCGGATGCTCAGCAACCCAACTACAGGCAAAAATTGTTGTCAAGCAGCTCCAGATAATGTCCCAGATACTCCGTTGATCAAGGCTCGCAGCAGGCGCTCTCGAAACGAACTCTGCAAAGTGACTTGAGATGGAAGAAGTTAACGTTGTTATGGGTACAGCTTGCACATGCCTGGCCAGAAGGTATGAAGAGAGAAGAAGGAACATGAAAGTTCAGGACAAATTGACACCAACCGCATGGCTTCCTCAACGGCTTTCGGGACTCGGGTGTTCGACAGCATTTAGTCTAGAGCCCTCAACAGCGCCAAAAGTCCTAAAAACGATCAAGGTAGGCCAATCTCGCGAATCACAGAGGGTCGTGCGAAATGCTTACAAATTTTTATACGCTAATGGGTAGCATTTCCACCACTGGCATTTCTTGGCCTTTTTTCGTCGTTTCCAGGAACTTTCTTCTTACTTTCTTCAAATATGAGCTCGTCTATGTTGGAATATCAAGCGCTACGCCAAATGTATAACGCTATATCGATGACTGCTTTTGTCACTTTTCGCATTTTCATTGTTTCCATTTATTCGTTATTTCATTCTTGTGGCTTTACTTATCATTTCATTTCTAACTTGTTTCATCCTTTTATCTCCATTTTAATATATGTATCAGTAGTATTTAAGTAGTGTTATAACGAGACAAATCCCCTGCGCGTTTTCCAGGGTCACTGATAATCCGAGTGAGCATCGAAGCATAGCTCATTCTAACAGTCTATGTATGACTGATTAAATGGAATAAAATTCATAGAGTGATTCGGCCTTAACCATATACATATAACTTAAGGAGCATAAAGATTTTCTCAGGTTTCTTCATGTACTTAAAGGTGCAAAAAGTGTTCACAATTTGATGAGGTTGCATTTGCCGCCTGGCCTCGCACATTAGGCTTTGGACATCTTAGTATTAAATAATGTATATATTGTCTATGTTCTGTGTCCAAAGGAGTTGTTGCTGTACTCACTTTATACTGAGAAATGAGAGGATTTGTTGTATTTTGCCTATTTTGCCAACATTCATTTTTTTCACATTGTTGTGGTTTGCAATTTTAGATAGCCAAATAAACCTAGGCTATGTTCCTACTTCAGAGATGGCAGCAGATGGGATGACCAAAGGATTTTCTGGTGAAAAATATACTTATTTTACTCACCTTCCTAGTGCTTTGAAGTCCAGTCTCAAGACTACAAAAGACTGGACCAGTAGTCTTGGTCTTTTGGTTTTGAGATTACAAGACCGCAAAAAGACTGGTCCCGGTGGACCAGTTTTTTGTACCTCTATAAATACCTTTTAAAATGTGCTAAAGAAGGTATTAATTGATCAAAAACTGACAAAGATATGCTCAAAACCATAAAATATTTTTCAAAATGGCAGATGTACCGGAATATTTTAATAAATACATCAGTTCTTAACATGATTCAATGTTCTTGGACTCGTTTTAAAGGTAAAAGCTATTTCAATGATTTTACCGATTCAGATTTTAAATTCCATACCATGTTTTGTAGAAAAACCGGTCTTAAACAGGTTATGACCGGTGCAGACCGAAGCCGGTCTTGGTCTCGGTCCAAGTGCTTTTAGGTCAAAAGACCAGACCAGACCGGACTTTCAAGCACTACATCTTCCTGGAATGGAACCTTGGTCAAGCAGGGGTGTTGAAAATGATCATTGTAGGCAGTTTACAGTTCGTTCATTCCTTATAGATATTTGCCCTCATTTGTATTTTTGTCTCTGCTTACTGGACACATTATTTTACACTTGCTTGTGACATGTCAGACATTCAGTGCCATCTCCTATCATTTGTTGATGTATATGTTAAAATAACGTCCCAACAATGGACAAAACGTTATAAGGGTGTAAACGAGCGAAGATACAAACAGTAGACTATGTCGTTTATAAATGAAACAAACTGAGTACGAATATACGGAACTAATCCACCAATTAAGATAGGCAGTACACCGCTCCGGCACTTGCTCCTTTCCTATCCGGGTAACACGGCAAGCTCGCAATTATCTCTAACAGTACATGTCCCCACTCATTTTCTGTAGACTGAGATGCTCACATGTAGAACTTATTTATGCTTTAATGCAGAGGCTAGTACACTCCTTATATCTATGCGAGCAAATGTATATGAGTGGAGAAGAGATATTGTTTGAAAGTTACGGTGTACCTCGATAAGTGTTAGGACATGAGGCGGAAAATGATTTGTTGTACTGGACGTTGCTTGGACCATTCCGTAATGGCTATTGAATGTTTTTTCTCAGGTACTTACTAGTCTTCAAGAACAAGGAAATCGCCCGGTATTCATGGAAGTTTCAAGATTATTGAGCCACTTATCGAGTATACTATTTTGTAGGCAATAGACATGCCAGCTAGTGTTCCAGCCGCACGACAACCACCAAGCTATGCTGACCTTTCATAATCATGAGAAAGACAGTTAAGATATTCAAAGTCGAATGATATTCTGTATTTATACTGATGAGCAGTTCAAGAATAGCATTAGAATTCACATACATAGATCACGTCCCTTTCGCCGGTTCTGTTTTCCGTCGAGACAGAAGCTAAAAAAGTGTTGTCACCTTTTCATGTAAGTATATTTTAAACGAAGTGGACTGCGTGTGCGTATGGCCGATCAAAGATAATCCTGAGCTCGACAACCGTGGCAGAGGTAGTACATGCTTTAAGTACTCACTACGATGACTGTCAACATGACTGTGTGGACGTTCCTCATCACAGATTAAATCTTTTCTGACTCGGAGAAAGTGAATAACGTGCCACGAAACAAATGCTTAGACGAATATTGACTCACCTCTTCGATATGACTAGGGTGTACTTTAAAGTCATTCAAAACGCCGAGGGATAACGAAATTGGTACGAAAAGGATCTTTGTTCGGCCGAGTCCAAGAACGAATTTGCCTTTTGAATCGTGTGAAGATAAGAAGGCTGAGAAAAGATTACAGAAGATGTACCTATCCTGACCTGGACCATGGATCCGGTATATAGTTGCTGAAATGCAGACATTCTTTGCAAAGACGCAGCCTCCGAGTCGGTACAAAGGGATCGAAGGAAGGGCAAATGAAAGAACGTTTGAGGGATTGAGGACATAACAGAGATAACAAGTTCAAATTTGTTGCGGTTAGACCTAGATAGCTACTGAATATCAATTTCAAGGAGATTGTAAATACCAACCACCCTCCGCCCCTCGCATATCGCAGGGATCTGGACAAGGAATGTCGAAAGAAAGCATGTCAGATTTGGCTTGCATTTAAAATGGAGCTATAAAACACGTTGTGATAAGCGAGCCTGATCAGGCACGTTGCACTGATATAGCGCCTGCACTTGCTTCCCTGCTGTTTGTCTCTTTCTTTTTTCTCCCCATCCCCATCCCCAACGAAACCCAGCAGCCATGGAGACTTGAGTTGCCGACGGTCCTCTGGGCCCTCCCCTTCTCAAGCATCGCCTTGCGTCCTTCCCGTCGCTACCGCAGGCCCCGCAGAGCTCAATACCACCACATACGAATGGTATTACCTATTACTAGCATAACGAACGAACGAGAACCAGAATCAGACTCTGAGTCGGCAAACTGTGTACTTTAACATATAGCGATACTGAACGAGGAGAGAAGACGGCACCCCCCTGCGACATTGATAGCGATGGAATCAACGGAAGAGCTTCAGCAACTGGAGATTACGGCACTGCGCTCGATTTATGGTGAGGATTTTATCGACTGCCCACCGCCTAAGGCTTGGAAGGTGCGTTGGGGTGCTTTTCGAAACTTTCTCTACTTAGTTATTTGTTTTCATGTCTTGTGTGTAGGGAGCGACACGGCTCCCCGAATTCATCATCCGCGTCGCGCACCCCAACCCCGAATATGCAAGTAATATGTACATACTCTTGAACGTCAAGTACGCTTTGTTGCTTCTTCTTCCCATACCTCCAAAAACTGATCTCATACCAATCCACCAGGTTCCCCAAGACTTACCCGCACCTCGCTTGTGCGACCTTCGCCGTGCAGAAGGACGGCGCGAAGGGCCTCACGCCTGAGCAGATCAACAAGCTCACGCACGCGATCAATGCGGAGGCGCAGAAGTTTCGTGGGCAGGAGATGGTCATGGAGGTACGTCCCAATCCCTTCCTGTATCTTCTCTTCTCCACTCGTGACTCACCTTGCAACAGCTAATAGACTTCGCCCAAACCTTCCTAACCACCTTGCGCCCGCCCCCCCTCGAGCCTCCAGGATCCCTCGCTCTCCAAATGTCCCAGCGCGCGCAAGACGCAGAGCGTGCACGGCTCTCCCAGGAAGCCGAGGCCCTTGCGCGCGCCGAGGAGGAGGAGAGCCGAAGGAGGGAGGAATTGGAGTCGCAGATCTACGAGGAGCAGGAGCGGCAGAACCGGATACGGGGGCGCGCTGGGGGGAGGGCGCGCGCGGGGTCGGAGGCGACGGAGGTAGGGTGGCCTGGGAGGGATGGGGGGGAGTATGAGGGCGGGTATGCGGTGGGGTATGCTAGTGGGGGTGGGGGGTATGGAGAGGAGGGGGAGGGGGAGGGGGAAGAGACGACGGTGATGGTGGAGTATTTTCCCGGGAAGGAGGTCGTGGTGGGAGGTGTGAGGTTTGGTGGGGTGAAGCTATTTTGTCCGCGGAGTGGTGAGTGTCTTTCATTCCTTGGTGTTTGGGCGGCGTTTCTCTGGATGTGCCGAATGTTGGGTTGGGTGCTTGTGTTCCTTTGCCGGGATTTCGTGTTTCTTCTCCATTGATCTTACTCCTCCCCCCATTTCCCTCACTTCTCCCCCCCCAATTTCCCCATTCTTTCCCTTCCCTTCCCCTCAATCTTTTTCTCCATTTCTCGCCCCTCCTCTCACTTCTCTTCTTCTTTCTTCACTTTTCATTTTGCTCTCCGTCTCCCTTTTTCACACTTATTCCTTCCTCCCACCCCTTCTCTTTCCCTCACCTCTCTTCTCCTTCCCCTCATTCTTCCCCTCCCTATCCCTTTCACTTCCTCTTCCTCGCCTCTCCCCCTCCCTTTCCAGTCCCCTTCCCCTTCATCTATTCTTTTGCTCATTCCTCTTTCTCGCCTTCCTTCACTCCTTCGTGCTGCTTCATCTTCTCTCTTCTTCCCCCTTATTACCCATCACCGAACTCAATTAACCCTCCCTCCCCCTAGAACCCCTCGGCACCGTCTACCTCGCTGAGCCCATCTACACCGACACCGCCGAGTCCGAACGACCTGTACTCCCCGCCAACCTCGAACTCTTCGTCGTGCGATTCGAGTCGAGCTATTACTCGACTAGTCAGGGTGCGTTTTTTTATTCGATTCCCCTTGGGGGCTTTTGAGCCTTTCTTTTCTTTTACGTTTTGGTTTTTCGAGTTTGTTGCGAGGTTTTCAGGTGAAGTTTTTAGAGGGTAGAGATGATTAAATTTGTGGGTGGTGGGTAGCGAGCAGAGTGGCTGTTGTGTTCAGTGTTGTTCCACCAACCTTTCGACCCAATTAATTCTATTTGCTCGCCAGCTTTTACTGTCCTGAATGGGCTGCCAGCTTGTTGGTTTCCGCTCGGACGACATTTTCATCTTCGGCCGGGTCTCGATGCTGCAGTCCATATTGTGAACCTCCCTGTCTTTTATCACGATAAATTGCCATTTCTTCCGCGTTATGACCCTCATCTTCTGGCCCTTTTGTTCCAATTTATTTGTTCAAGTTCATTTCTCCCTTTATCTCCCCTTTCCTTGGTGTCCTCCGCACTTTACCTGTCCTCATTCTGCTCTTTCAGGCCGCAAAAAGCTAAAGCAACTTGAAACCGAGATCCAGCGCCTTATAACCGTGCGGCACCCTAACCTTCTCAGCGTCTTTGCCGTCAAACTCGTCCTCCCTGGTGGCCCGCCGCATTCGGCATCGGGGTATAGCGGGACACTATCTGCCGCCACATCCATTTACGACGGGATGCACTCCGCCAGTTCGTCGTCGTTCAGTGATGCCAACACGGTGCCGCCGCACTCGGCGGACTTCCGCAGGACGGGCGTGATCCCTGCACAGCTGATGGTGCTCACGGAGCAGTTTCCTGCACTCACACTGCACGATGTGCTAGAGGACTGTGATTTGCGAGAGGACCGTGCATCCGTGGGTTCCCTTTCATATCGTTGCGCTGCCTTGGGTTTGCTGATTGCTGTCGTTTTGCGTGCCACGAAAGAACTATCTAGCGCAAATATTATCGGCGTTGAATACTGTGCATGCGGCGGAGCTGGTGCATCGCGGTTAATACCATTCCTTTCTTCCATTTGGACATTGATCTGGACTCATGCTTCTATTTCTCCTTACTAGGGATCACCACGCGCTGCATTGGACTTACCTCCCAGCAACAGCAGCAGCAGCCCAACCACCAGCCTGCTCTATCTCCAGGCGGTGCTTCGTCCAGTTCGAAGCAGATCAAGCTTGGGCGGGTGGGGTACTACACGCGCTTACTCGACCTGCATCGTTCGAACTCGTTCGGAGGAGATGTGTCGCCAAGTCTTGGAGGAACAGGAGAGGAGACGGACGTTCCAGAGGGATGGTGAGTTTTTGTTCCTCAGGAGAGCAAGGAACTACGTTTAACGATAGCTTAATAGGCTATCGAGGGACGTGAAGAACGAGTCCTCCCTCTTATACACCCGCCAGCGGGACATCCATGCCGTTGGGATCGTCCTCCTGCAGATGCTGCTTGGGCTGAACGTCACCGAGCGCTACTCGGACGTGCACGCTGCCGTGCAATCTGGTGCGTTTTTATTTCTTTATCTGTTTCCGGCTTTATAATAAGCTGTTTTCAGCCCCTATATCCCTCACTCTCGCACGGGCAGCGATCAACATGATTCTACCACCCAAGAAGAACCACATAACATGCCTTACCCTCCTTGCAGATTTGGCGGAAGCGTCCTTCCACACGACGACCAGCCAGAGAAGTGCGTCTATGCCGTATAGCAGCAGTGGTAAGTGCTTTATCTCCCTCATTTGGATCTTATTCTTGATTATCTTCGGATGCAGGTCCCAAAACACCTGTGCCCGTCGCATTTGGATCGCCGGAAGTCGATTACTTCAAGATGCCTGCGAGAAGGCAGGCGAGCAGATGGAAGGAGGACTGGGAGGAACTGGAGCTACTGGTGCGCATTTTCCTGAAGTGCACCGCCTTGCTTTGACAAGCCGTCTTTCACAGGGAAAAGGAGCCTTTGGGTCTGTTGTCAAAGCTCGAAACAAGATCGATAATAGGATCTATGCTGGTTTTTGTCTTTTCTCCTATTCTTCATCGTAAAGTATCTCATGTAATATAATCGTATACAGTGAAGAAAGTTCGCCTGAAGACAATGCAGAGCGATACCAAGATTTTCCGGGAAGTTAATGCCCTAAGTCGCCTCTCCCATCGCTTCATCGTGCGGTACTACACCACCTGGGTGGAGACCTCCGAGCCCAGGTCCACCGCCGTCTCTGACGATTCTAGTGCATCTGGCACGGAAGATAGCATGACAAGTGTCCCGGATGACAGCAGCGAACGTCATCTGCCCACCAACGGCAACGGGTTCGGACTCGACCTACACGACTTTGACGATGTATCTGCGTCACGGTCGTCTTTCCCTAGCATTCACTTTGGATCTTCTGAGCCGGGTTCTTCGGAGGAGGAGAGCAGCGGGGACGATGCCGATGCCGGGTTTGGAAGTCTATTCAAGGAAGAGAGTAGGAGTGGTGGTAGTGGACAGCTGTTGACTGCAAGGATGGCGCCGACGGTGTCGAGGACGCTATATATTCAGATGGTATGTTTTATTCAATATACATTGATGCAGATCTGATTGTAATCAATGTTGTAGGAGTTTGTCGAGCGTCAGACTCTGAGAGAGGTGGGTTCATGTACTTATTCTCCCGATTAAATCTATACTGATGTCTCACTTTTACAGAGGGTGGACGAGGGCATATCTGAAGATGAAGCATGGCGATTATTTCAGCAGATCGTCGATGCACTCGTTCACATGTCGACGTTGGGGATCCTACACAGAGACATCAAGTTAACGAACATATTCATTGGTCACTTTACCCCTTCTGCTTTCTTTGCTCGAGCTTGCTGACGTATCATTTTTAGATGGGAAAGGCGATTGCAAAGGTCAGAAGTGCTCATGCTGCATACGTTTACTTTACTGACCTCCGATCAGTTGGCGACTTCGGTCTTGCGACGTCCAGTCTAGCTGCTGTTGACCCGTCCGACGTATCCCCCCACGCGGTCGCTCTTGACGCAGACATGACATTAGGCGAGTACACGCTAGACACGTGGTGCTATTTATCTCATCCCTAGCTTTGCATTGCAGAGGTGGGCACGCGTCTGTACATCGCTCCAGAAGTCCAATCGAGGAAAAGAGGGCCCCGTAACCATTCGAAGGCTGATATGTACAGTCTCGGAGTGCGTCCATTCTGCCTTGCTTGTCTGGCTATGCTTACCTGATGTTATAGATTGTATTCTTCGAGATGAATTATCTATTTTCAACAGGAGCAGAACGTATAGCCGTGATTGAAGACTTACGAAAGCCGGGTATCTTCTTCCCTCTAGGATGGGATTCTCATCGTTCGAGACAGCGAGAAAGTACGCATTAAACATATTCCTCCCCTCTTGTTGGTAATAATCGTAGCCTTCAGTTATCACCTGGCTTTTGCAGCACGAGCCCAATGACAGACCGACAGCATTGGAATTGTCACAAAGCCCATTGCTTCCTCCTAGATTGGAAGACGAGTATTTCAAAGGTGCCTTGAGAATGATGGGTATATTGACAAATTCTCTGCCTACAACAGCTCGTACTCACTTTATCTCTAGCCAAGTCAGATTCCCCTTATCACCAAGCCGTATTATCGTCCCTCTTCAATCAGCCTCCTAGACCCTCTCGAGGATTCTTATATGACCTCGAAGTTGACCCTCCGGAGCATGTCGCCCTCAACGACACCGTACACGAGCGGCTCGCCGCCCTATTCAGGTTACATGGCGCAGTCGATATGGAGCCTCCTGCACTCATGCCAGTCATAGAACCTGAAGATGAGAAGAACCAGGCAACCTTCATAGATCGACATGGAGACATAGTCGCGCTGCCTAACAACATCTTAGTTCCATTCGCAAGGCTTGCCGCTCGAATAAATATCAGACGTATCAAACGCTACCACATCACTAACGTCTATCGACCAAAGTGTGTTCTTTCATCTTTCAACTCTGTTTTGTACTCATGTATGTTATAGTCCGGTCGCTGGTCATCCGAAGGTCCAGAAAGCAGCGGTGTTCGATATCATCACCCAAGACCTCCAGTCTGGTCCCATTGCGGCTGGGGCTGAGATCATCGCTGTCGCCAACAACTGTCTCAACAGTTTCCCTAATCTAGCACAGAACTACGATATCCATATCTCTCATACAAAGAGTACGTTAATCGTCAACTATACCCTCCTCTGACTGCCGGGGCTAATCATCATCCAGTCGTGGAGCTGGCTTTGAACCGTGTACCGGAAGCCCACCGTAGTGCGGTCATCGATATCCTTATTCAGTCGAAGTCTTCTCCATCCCAAAAGCGCGCGTTACTCCTGAAAAAAGGCCTATTACGGGGCACCATAGATGAGCTGGAGATCCTATCCGAAACTGGTATGTATTCTTGACCAGCGTCACTAGTTATGGGAGCTGAGCGTCGAGGTTTTAAAGACGAAGACATCGACAACGTCTTCACGAGATTGGAGAAAGTAGCTCCAACTCTTGTGACTCTGATGCAGCTTGCAATTGAAGAGGTGAAAAGCACGGTTCAATTTGCTGCATTAGCGGGTGTCACAAGGACGATCTTCTTCCATCCATTGATGTTGGGTAGTCACCATGTTCACTTCAAGGACGGGGTGATCATCGAAGTGGTTAGGAAGAACAAGCGCATGGATGTGCTTGCTGCTGGAGGCCGGTTGGTTGATTCCATTCGGAGTTCATTTATCATTTGCTGACTACTTAACGTAGCTACGATAACTTAATCTCTCGCTATGCCCCGCTGAAGCAAAAGACTGACGCAGTGTGTGCCATGAGCATTCAGATCGCGGTTGAGAAGATTACTGTAGCTCTGGCGTCCTTCCAAAGTAACTCCGTGAAGACCTTGGTCAAGGAGGAGCGTTCGTTCGGATTCTGGAGCCCGAGGAGATGCGATGTCTATGTAGTTTCTTATCAACCTGGGCACCTTCAAGATCGGCTCGAGGTAGTATCTTATCTGTGGCAGCACAACATTAGTGCCGATATTATGTACGAGTCAGGGTTGCCGGATGCGGAGCATGAGAGCCATTTGGATATCTGTGCTAGGGAAGGCATCTTGTGAGTTTGATTCTTGCAACCTCCTCGAATTATCTTCTCACAGCATGATGTTTGTTAAGATTCACGGTGTACCCTCGTCCGCGTGCAGGCCGCCGTGATCATCCGGCTTTCAAAGTCAAGAGCATCTTGAAGAGGACTGAATACGAATGTACGTCTTGACTCCGTTTTGCTTTTTACTGCTTACTCATCTCTACTACAGTGACGCGTCAAGAGCTCATCGGGTTCCTTCAGCAACAGATCACAGAGCAGAAGCGGATCGATTTGACAACATCTGGGGCTCCAGTACTTACAGATCCAGCATCGACCTCACTCCCAATAAAAGACGTCCCTGTTTCTTCGGATGTGCAGCTAGTACTGCCCGTGGATGTGAAGAAGCAAAGGAAGCAGGTCAAGAGCTTATTTACAGACCGAGGTTCGTTGGTTTGATCTAGCAAGATCTCCCATTTAACATATTTTGTTCTTCTAGCATTTGAGAAGGGGGTGCAACTTAAAGCCTCCTTTCAAAGTGGAATGCCTACGCTAGCGATCGATGTTCCTCAGGCTGTATTCGAGGCCATGACTCGAAGCACTGCGTGGCTTTCAGACGAAGACGCTTGGAAATCACTGATAGCCCTATTCCCGGCACAACATTCAGCCTATGCCCATCAAGTCCGGGAAGCAGCCGTGAAGCGCAAGCAGGAAGGCCACGCATATGTTTTGCTTTATTCGGTCAAGGAAGAGAGGGTACAACTACTTGCTTTGGGGTCTTCCTAAAACGGCTGACATGATGAAAGTGGAAGAATTGCCCTTCGATTTTCCCCGTTTCATCCCTTTTTGACTGCTTAATCGACTCCTGCGTCGAGTCGACAGCTAATGTATTACCAGAAATCTACTATCCCCCATTTATGTATGTAATGCCATCATGACCTCCATAACTGTTTCTCCTTATGATACCTTTTTTATGATGGTTACGGATGTTGTTTTGTAGTCTACCCTATATATCCATCCAATACGTCCTTCCTCAGGCTGCTACTTATCACCTACCTGAGCCAAGGAATTAACTAGCTCGTGGAAGAAATTTTGCGACTTTGGAGCCTAACTCCATAAATCTCCTTCAAATTCGGCCCTCTTTGATTTCCTAGCCTTTATGTCCAATACCTCTAAGCTCTCTGAGAGGCGCCAGCTGTTTGACTGCTCCTAAAAATTTCCAGAGAAGTTGAGGTACGCGAAGGACTTTTAGATTGGAAAGAGAGAAGGTCAATCTGGGTAACTGGGTTTCAAGGCAAAGAAAATACAGCGAATTCTCGAAGATTCGTATACGTGTGGAAAAAATTAGCGATGACTTCGTCGTCAATGAGGACGTCTATCAGTTCAAGTGAGAAAAAGCATGGCTATGGGGCTTCCGACAGAACAGAACAGATGTCTGTATAGGGTGATATCGGGTTGCTGACGGCCATGTGGAAACAGAGGCCCTTAATTGACAGTGATGAACTCTTTTGAATAACCAAGTTACTGGAATAATGGGGACAAAACGATAGGACAGGATATAAATACCTCTAGAAACGAGCAGCGACGGAGAAATTCACCTAGGGCAATGTTTGCTGTATTATTTCTTGTTCCTTGCTCGCCATCCACTTTGGCACGACAAATATTTAGTTGTATGTGAGTCACTGACGAACGTAAATATATGCAATATAAGCGTGAAATGTAGTTGAATATTGAAGTCATCAAAGCAGGTGTACTCATACTTCTATTATATCGTTGCCTGGTTCGGAGCATTGATGGTATTCGCCTTTCCACGGTCTACAACGCGCAGTCTTCTTAATTGCGTGTGACCTTGGAGAGCAAACCAAATGCCCTTTCCATAGCTGTTAGATGTCTCATCTCCGCCATCTTCAGAGGAACAAAACTTCAATATAGGAAGTACATAATACAACGAATATTCATAGGCAGCTTCTAACTTCAAGAACAAGTCCCGTCGATCCCAGGGGAAGGCCTTCAGATTCACCACCACACGTATAGCTTGTATCAGTAGAGATTCCGATTTCGGGATCTCCTCCGTATATCTAGCCTTATAATCCTTATTCGTAATGAAGTCACCCTTTAGCAGTCTTTGACAGAAATTTATATAATTTCTGAGCCAGTTGTAGATGGTTGCCTGTTCTAAATGTGAACACGACGAATTTTGGAAGCCTGCCAAGGATTGGAGACCGAATATTCCTAAAATAAATCATTGTAAAGAATACCGAGAATAAAGCGGTATGGCATCTCTTCCAACGCCAACGGGAAGGGAAAGTTCTGTATTGGCAAGACTGATGGTGAAAAGATCGCGAAGGGAGATGAATGAAATAATATAGGCGTAGATATCTATATTGAGTTTTGGTGGGTTCATCGCAATTCGCAACGTATGAAGCTGAAAAATCAGGTGTCCCTAGAGTATGCACTAGGATAGTTGTCGATGAAGTGACTGAACGTGGTGATGGTAGCGTTTTAGGCCCAGTAGTGTCACTAGCGCTCATAAAGTTAGGAACTCCATGTATTTGTGAGTATTTACTTCAAAAGGCCCAGTAAATCTTTGACTGATGCGACGCCGCTGTTCGTTCTCTTCACAGACCTACCCCCTCACCTATAGGGCCTGTCTCTCTACTGAATATCAATAAACGTGTTTATAAAGAAGAAAAATGCTTTCCTCATCTCAGAACTACGCAGGTTCTTCATCGAACTCGATGCAGGGCTTTCCTTTGCAAGGTTTTCCAAATTCGCAAGGCTTCCTTGCGAATCCACTACAAGACGCGACGCTTCATTCAGGATCAGACCTGAACAGTCCTGAATTATTCAAGCAGAATATACAGATGGTGCAGGATCAATTGCTGAGGTTACAAGGTCTCGCGAGGAACGCTCTGACAGGAATGTGAGTTTGCTGAATGGCGCGATATATGGATTACGAATCTAACGGAAGGCCTTGCTGGTGTACACAGACAGAATGCATACCATACGGGTAACAGCCCTACACAAACAGAAGGTACAATCTCACTTCATTTGGCATATCGCGATGCTCTTGATACGTCGTTAACTTATCAGCCGACATCAATACTCTGAAGCAGACGCTTTTCATGCTCACCGACATGATGCGTCAAACTGGGGTCGGTGCTCTACCGCTGCTGTCTACACCACCTGGTGCTGAGGGGCCAGCCGTCCCCACTGAGCAGCAGCTAGTGGAAGAGACGACCCGTGCTGTGAAGGTGCTCTACGAGCAGCTCTCGCGCCATGAGGACAGTGCGAGTGTGGTGGCGAATCTTCTGGGATCAGAACATGTCCCTAAGGGGGGTAGATGAGCAGCAGTAACTGATATCGGTAAATATTCATTGCACGAGGTGAGTATCTGTTGCTTTGCCATAGAATCAGCTAGTCTCGATCTAATGTCGATATAGTGATCGTCCGGCACCTCCTTTGTGACGTGAACCGGAAGAGACTCTCGGGAACGAAGGATCCGCCGACTCGCGCTGCTAATGCAGGGAGATATCACATTGAAAGCCGACAGTGTTAAACGGTATTTTCTCATTCGCTTGAGGATGGACGATGATATGGTACAATTGTCGCATACATAGAAAGAAAGGCCGGCAATCGTTACGAAGCCCTGTCCATGCTCTTACAGTGTAAGGGACTGCGTACCAGATCCGTTGTACAGCATAGTCCGAGTTTACGACATTACCCCTTCGCCGCTCGTAGCGTGAATAGGTCAATCACCAAGCGGGACTGCATGAAGTTCCCGAGACAAAGGTGTTCAGAGAAACGCAACATTTTCCTCATAACCCGCCTAAGCTGCTGGTGCCTCACTGACTTCTTCGGGAGACAGTCCAAATCCGTCTTCGTCAAGCTTCATGCCCAAGGACAAGATAATAGGCTGCGCCCGTGGCCAGAACTCTCTCCACTCCTCCACGGTGCCATCTCCATCTGCCAAATATACGTCATGAAGGGGAAGCAGCGCCGAGAAGATGTCAAAGAGAGCTGAATGCTCTGTGCGTAGGGAAGAGCTCGTGGAAATGGAGGAGATGTTGTTGACAATCGCACGCGTGATAAGGGCAGTGCATACACGAGCGCGGTCGATCTCGGACCCGGGGGCGACAGGTGCGCTTTCGAAGGCCTGAGAAGATGTAAGCTGGTTAGCTGTGAGTTCTCGAGTAGGTAGAAGATATTGGAAATACCAATAAGAACTGCTGTGCTGCGTCTGCCTCCTGTGGCCGGCCTAAATACAGGATTATCTGCAGCAAAAGCGCGTAGGCTTGCCGGAGCCGGTCTGCAGGGTCTGGCGGAACGCGCATTAACCACTCCGCAGAAGCCGTGTTTTCGAGCAACTTGATCCACATGTCAGGATGGATCTCAGTATTTTTCCCTTCTTCCGTGGGTCCCTTCTCCACCTCGGCATTTGGAGATTCCTGAGACTCCTCTGAGGGCTTGTCGGTGGCATACCAACGCACGCCCGAGGCTTTATTCACGAAGGTCAAGTGTGGAAGTGTGCGGCTCTCATGAGCTTGTAACTTTAAAAGAAAACAATTAGCATAGATAAACCTCACAGACGTATCGATATACCCAACTACGACCACTCCTTGCTGCGCTTGGTACGTGAAATGTTCGTATACTCGACGTGTTTCTCTCTACAGAACGGCTGCTGCGACCAAGAGACGCCAAAGCCTTTGAATATTTCAGCATGTTAAATAAAGCCTTGAGATATAATGCGGCTAAATATGGGCTTTGTAGGGAAGTGGTTAGATGATGAGACCGACAACGCGGTCGCGATGTGTTATGGAGTCCGAGCGTGGGTAAACAGTGACCACATATCACCTGACCGACACATGTTTATCCTCGTAGCGCGTATCAAATAACCGCTCACCGCTCTTCCAGCGGACCGCTGAGTAGTGATGCGCTCACTGAGCTGCAGAGAGGTCGAGGCCAGTAGTACTTGACAGTGATGACAGCAAGAATTACACAGCTGAAATATCGGAATAGCGGTATTTGGATAATTCTTATATGCAATGTTTCTGTGCTTAAGCACTTGGCAATTGCCAAATAGCTGGTATTTACCAGTATCAGCCCAGAGACTCGAATAGCTCAGTGAAAACCGAACTCAAGAGTCTTGAATTGAAATTCACTACACTATAGATACGCGCCGGCCTTAAATAGATAAATATCAATGCTATTCGTAAAAAATACATAACAGAACCAAGCAATTGACTAATAAAATATTTTATCTCCAGGAGGTAGTAACTGTTTGAGTACTGACAGTACCAGTTGTAGTCTGGCGGTTTGGGTCCGACTCCCAAACAACCTGGAGTGACGATGAGGAAAATTTTAAGGGCAGGAGAACTTAACTCACGCTTCCGTTTGTTTCTTTCCTGATGAACTTGTATTCAAATGACGTGCTAGCAGGCAAGGAAACTGTCACAGTCCACACCGGATACGAGGCTGAGGAAAGCGCAATCTAAGAGGAGGGTTAATTAAATGACATAGGCCCGACATGAATGTACACATACGGAAGAGGCAGGTGCCCAGGATCCCAGCTGAGAGATACTTCCGACAAGGAAAATGTTCTAGAAAATTGGTATGGCCATTGAACTTTCGAACAACGAGTAAGGAAAGTAATGACAGACCTCTCCAAATGTTGTAGTTGCAGTCTCCTGGAACGTAACAGCAACCGTAGTCACTGAACCACCTGAGCCAGAGATCGATCCAGTTCCAAGAGCACCCGTGTGGATAGCAATGGCACTCCTAGCAGGAACAGTGACGGTAAATGAGCCTGCGGAAACAGTAATCCTGCAACGAAAATCCAATATTAAATGCAATACAGGCCGAGCAAAAACTTTTAATACATACCCTGTCCCTGTGCAAGACCCAGAAGAGCTGGTACCACTGATAACATCGCAGTAGGTACCAGCTGGTAGGGAAGTCGTGAAAGTTGCGCTCCAGGCTGAGTCGACGTTGTTTATTGCAACAAACCCAAGGGATCCTGATGAGGAGAACGGTCGATTAGTTTTGGATATTTCGCATAGAAAAACTGAATGACCTCTTCCGAAAGCAATTTGTTGAGATTGCGGTGAGACCCAGTTGGTGATTGCAGCGCTGCCCACGTTGTTGCGGAAGCCGACCATTCCGGAGATCGCCACGAAACGATGCTGGCAGTACCAGCCGTTGGTGCCTCCAGTACCCGAACAAGTCCCAACGCCTGCCAGCTTTATCAGCTCAAACAATGCATTACAGAATTCCAATGAACCCACCGCCGTTAGGAGCACCGGCATCTGTATTGGTAAAACCGCTATAACTGGAGAGGATTGTAGGTGTTCCATAAGGATGCGCCAAAGAGAAAATAGTAGCCGTAATGTATGTGTTGGAGGCCGAATTCATGTTGAGCGAGTTTCCGTTCTGTTGGTGAGAGTGGTCAGAAAATTACTTAATATAGCTATTTTGACAATTTAGCTCGCCCTTTCCGTGTCGTGGTTTGCAACGAAAACATTAGCCTGGGTTCCCAAAACCCAGCCTGAAGTTACGTATATTAGCAAGGATGATGGCATGAAGGTGATGACCCTGAACTGACCTTGGCTGTCCAAGTTCTGAAGACTAGAAATTCCTCCCCCAGAGAATGCATTTTTTAGAGCTGACGTATAGCGGAATCTGTGTTTTTCAGTAAGGCAGTCCAGGACTGCAAAAAATCCTAGTGACATACTCTTGTACATCCCCATTTCCAACGTATTCAGAGGGCTGGATTGGTTCTCCAGAACCCCAGATAACTTCTTGCGAAATGTACGGTTCGCTAGTAAGTCGTCCAAGAATGTTAGCAATGTCACTAGCAGGAATATCTAGAGATCATAGGTAGTATATATCAGTATAGTGACCACAGAATAAATGCTACAAGCAATAACCTACGTTTTGCTGCATCCAAACGAAGACCATCGACACCAAGCGAAAGCAAATCGTTGGCATATGTGGCAAGTCTTCCGCGTACATACTCGGTATCGGTTCCCAGGCTATGAAACGGCATTAGCTTCGACGTTATGAAAAGTGCGTAAAACATGACACTTACTCGGCTAGATTATCGAGTTCGCAGGTTTGAACCTCAACGCGATTGTCATAGTTGACAATATCGTCGCCCGGTTCAAGTCCACAGTGATGGAAGTCCTACAATGCAACTCCATTGTAAATCATGAATGAAGGAAGAACGAGAAGAACGACTAACTTGAGTTTGATAGATACCAGGATAGTTGTAATGTGTGAAAGAGCTCCCCGCCACTCCCGTGCCAGAATCTATGCCAGCCATGTGATTAAAGATAGTGTCTATTAGTAGAATAAGCTCAATGGTAAGGTCTTCGGACAGCGTCGAATACACTCACCAGCTATGACTCTCACGCCTGCAGCGTGGCATGTAGTGACCATGCTAAATTTGACTGATGTTAGGACATATCCAGATGGGACATTGGAGCTCTGCGACAAACTTTTGGAATTGAGTGCGATTACCGCGCTTGGAGGTCAAGATGTAAGAAACAGGCTGGTAGTCTGTCCACCATTGTGATCCGCTGATATGCTCCTGGGGCGGGCTCACTGGAACATTCATGTTAGGTGTTGACATTAAAGCGAATAAGGGATGCGAAAAACACCTTGGACAAATCCGTAGCCAGCTGGACCAATAAAATTGGTGCATTCGGCGGCGACACTGTCCCAGGTCCATTCAAACATCTGGATAATGACCGTCTTAGTTCCTGAAGGAGCACGAGCAGCGAGCGCGGTCCCATTGCCAGATGCCGGGGCGGCAATGACATAGGGCAGAAGCGCTATCAGCGAGGCAAGCAGGACAAAAATCTTCATGGCGAAACAGAGGTGAAAAGTTGTCCTGTCGTGACGAAGTATGCATTCCTGAACGCTGTTAATTTATACTTCATACCCCGGCAGTGCTGTGCTTTGAATGTAAGTTCAAATTAAGTTTCGCTGAAGCAGGAATATAGACGCACACTACCGGGAGGTGACGAAATGCGGCAACACGGCCATGCGGAAAAGTGGTAGGCTGATTTCACAACGTGGAATGGATCAACATCCAGCGGCAAAAAGAATGAAGTATCCGAAGTTCAGCAAGTCAGTTGACTGTTGTGCAATTTTGCTCCCCCTGCATGTCGTCATGTCCGAGTCCGTAGGGACGCAAAAAGAATCGAATTTTACCATGGTTATGATAGGCGATTTACATGAAGTAGTGCCAAGTGAGTTGTTCCGGTCATACATTTCTTGGAAAAGAGTGTTGAAGGCTGGTATGGTAAAGAATAACGATGACATGTGAGAGAAAGCATTAAACGAGAATATCCCGAGATCATTTCCCCACGTGGATGCGGGGTGGGAAGCCGGTCGCGTGGCACCCTAAAAATAGCTGGGCATCGGGTTACAATAATACCCACCGTAACAGATGCTATATAGATGTGTTCGTATCCTTTAAGAGAAGAGTGATGTTTTTCTTGAATGGAATTTCCGAAAGAGGGAAATCAACTATTTTATGAGGATGTTGGGAGTTCCTGAATCTGCCTCGTGACTAGGCGTCTATAGTATCAAACAGTTGAAGAATGACGGAAAACCATCCGAACTTTAGACAGAGAGTGCATATGATTTACAGTTTAAACATTATAATTTTTGCCAAGGTGATTGAAAGGTAATCATTATATTATGACCTTCAAGGGAGAAGTAGTCGCATAACTACTACCACATCATTGAGAAGATCTCAAAGCTTACACAAAAATTACAAATGAAGCTACGAGAAGAAAACCACGTTGTTTCGGACTTAAGAGGCGAGTGCATTGATAGAAGGGCTAAAAAGAGGCTAATCGCTGTAGCGTTCCTGTGGATGTTGGTTTGGGGATGGCATTCCCGAAAATCCGAGGTCCGGGCTCTTCACTTGGTCACACTGCTCTGAAAAACAGAATCCCGGGCACTGATCAGAAAGATTAGTGAGCACAGAAGGATGAGAGAAAAAAATACGTACTGGGTCCAATTCTAAGCATCTGCATCATCATGCGTGACAAAAAGATGTCTTGCGAGAATTTCCTTGTATTCCAATGGTCGGATGACGATCATGAGAAGATCATTACCCCGCAGCTGAGCACTGCTCATAGGGGTCCCCACGGGGTAGGGAGATAGGCAGGAATTTAGGCGGCACAGCGTGCTTTAGCTGATCCTAAGTTCTAATCCCTACCTCTGGATCGCCACTGAAGTGACGGTAAAGGCGATAACAAACGATGGAAATTGCAATTGACTTGCGCCGCTGGCCCATGAATTTACACGATGCGCATCAAGATGAAACAACATGGTATTTCCCGTCTTCATTCCCTATGAATAAGATTCATTAGTTTGTTGTCTTTAAGACCAACCGTGGATAAAGTAAACATACTGATAGTACCTTTCCGGTGTGCGAACGTTTCCCGCTCTCTAAATGCTTCCCACTCTCCGGTTCCGATAGCTAAGGTCAGCTTCCATGTGGAATTTGATTTTTTCGCGTGGTCATTTGAGTATTTAGAAAGGGGATATTTATACGAGAACATGTACGGGTATACCGGTCTGAGCTGAAGCGCTGATATAATCTATTAAAATTGTGCAATGAGAACGTTCATGCATATATGGAACCATAGTCCTGGGCCTTCCACCGGTGCATCGACGATGTATTCCACCGTTAGGAGAATTGAGAATTGTTCTCGCATCTCGCATGTATAAGGAGCGCATCCGGGGACGACACGATTTATAACATTCTCTACACATGGCGAGGAAAGATTGAAGGCTTGGTGAAGGTTATACTTAGATATATTTGACTGGAAAATGCGAGCTCTTTCGCTGCCTTCATCGCCGATTGGGCCCTGGTAGTGAGGATGGAGAAACTTATTCTGCTGAAATTTCGACCACTGGCTCAGCCTCGAGACAATGTATATAGACAGCATCTTGCATGTTGTCTCAATTTAAGATACACTGTAAAGCACGGTTGTAGTCTCTGCATTAAATCAATCGAAATTTTAATCCGATCGGGCAGAGGCTTCCTTATAAACCGAGTTTATTACACACCTGCAAGGCCATCCTGGAATAGCTCATAGAATATGCCTAAAAACAGTATACATATTAAGTATACACCTCGCCAAAATTCATGCTCCAACGAGAATAATGAAATTACAGACCTGTTGAGTCTTTTTCCTGAAGAAACACGCATGTGGTGAAAGTTGAGACGATGGAGTGCCAAGGGTCGTCACGGTAGTGACTGATGTGTGACATAATATCACCCAGTGACACATCACGTGAAGAGATGCATGGCATTGGCACTCGAGGCCAATGATTATCGACTCATCCGTCCACATATCCTTCCCTACTGCCAGAAGCTCAGTAGATACAAGCATACGATACAGGAACAGAAGAAAGGGCCGGCACACTTGCTTATACGAGGATGGCTTAGGAAACTTCTGTCTGGACCAGTCATCGTAGGTTATCGGCTTCGGGTGAGTGATACCCCTGTATTCGACGCCATATAACTCTATGAAACGTTCCGAAGTAGGCTCTCAGTCTACCTACTCGGAAAAGAGTTGCTCAACGGGAGCAGCATATCGGTCCGGTTTCCCATGGAGCGGCTCTTCCGCGGACGAGCGGGCCGCCCCACAACCGCCCCTATGACGGCTTCACCAACTGAATAGTAGGCCATGCTGAATAGTCCTCAATCGATACTCTCTTCTTTATCGTCCCTCAATCATCGAAGAGAATTCAATAACGATGGCCCACTCAGTCGACCCAGTCTCATCTGTAGTCGCAGCTCTGAAGCGCGAGCAGCTTATCCCAGATTTTATCCCAGAGGGCTTCCAACCGTCCGTGCTCTTCTCCGCTGTATTCTCTAGCGGATGCGAAGTGGTCCTAGGCAGCAAGATTCCGCGGAACGAGACCATGGAAGAGCCTGAAATCGTGTTGGCGCCCTTGCTCTACTACCCAGAGGGGAGTCATGAACTCAAAGATATCGGCCCTCGTGAGGATGTGTCCTACACGCTGGTCATGACGGATCCCGATGCACCTTCAAGAGCAGATCCGAAGTTTGGGCCATGGAGGCACTGGCTAGTAAGCTCCAAGTGGTGTTCATCATTATTACAGCACTGACCCACCGTTTGTTCTGAAGGTTACAGGACTTGTATTGCCTGAATCTATAGGGAGTGGTAGCGTGGTGGCTCTGAAATCCAAGGCTGCGACGACGCCATATTGGCCTCCGGGTCCCCCTCCTGGTACTGATTTCCACAGATATAGTAAATTCCGCATAGTCTCTCATCTCTATGAAGGATTCTGAACTTTCCTGGCACAGCTTTCCTCCTCTTCCAAGAGCCTAAAGGTTCCATAATGATCCCTCAAGATGCACCCGAACACGGGGCTACGCTTTCGGAGCGCCGTCTTTGGGACCCTATGGCTTTCGCAGAGAAGTATGGCTTGAAGCTTGTGGGGGTCAACTTCTTCTTGACGAAGGCCGAGGAGTAGAGGGATGAGATCAGCCAGTCGTCACGAACAACCACATCAGCAGTTAATAAAACATTGCAATGCATCCATAATCGATCTACGAGAATAGATACATCCTATTTCTAGAACAAATTCAAATCTTCTCATCATGAATATCATCA
>JASFDH010000445.1:0-24060 GCA_036937195.1 Nidularia pulvinata
TCCGAGTTATAGGCGTCCCTCATAAGCAGGCGTCCGAAGTTTCCTGGGAGCTTAGAGCCGAATCCACCTCCTCCTGACTTTCTGAATCCTCGAACAAGCCCCGGAGGAATCGTCTTAAGCTCGTGATCTGTCAGGCCCCAATTTCTGTAACCAGCATGCTTTGATAAACCCCAAGGGTAGAGAAAAGGTAATCATCTACTTACACCCAGAGGATCTTCACGCCTTGAGATCGCAGAGCCGGAACTGCTGCCAGTAGAGGATCGACGCATTTCAGTCCCGTTGCATGCACTCGCAAATCAGGATGGAGGAAGAAGCTAAATTCGCCTATCATTGAGCGTCAACTACTCTCGGTTACACTTGCGAATCTCACTTCTGCATATCAATGACCACAAGCGCCGTCGCTTCCTTCGTAACCCTAATAATGCGGCCGCCATCCACAGGGATATCGATCTGCGCAGAGCTCAGAGGCGGGGGCTGCGGCTCTTCAGCCCCGTCAGCAGCAGTGGCAGTCCCATCGGGGGCCTGAGAACTCGTAGGGAGGTGCTGGGAGCGCGAGAGATCTACAAGCCCCGACGGGTATTCGACCCAGAAGGACGAGTCGTTGCCGTATTCCACGGGCGTCGGTACAGTTGGGCGAGTAATCATCCCGAGGATAGGCGTATCGTGGAGTGGGAGGCCTGCGGGCATGAGGGAGACGTTGGGAACTCGGAGCTAGGCATGTTCTGGGCGCGGCTAAGTAGTAATGGGGAGAAGAAGATAAGCCGTGGTAAGTGCAAAATAAACGCTATCCCACAGCGGTGAGAGTGGAGTGTGTTCGTTCCCGGACAAGTGGGCGCGTCGTATAACCGGTGTGTGTCACACGTGACAGCACGCGTAAACTCACAAGTGTGACTGGCTGTCTGTTCTCCAGCTTTACTCTCCCAAGGTTTAACCATGAGAATTTCATTTGCAGGAACAAATCTCTCTTCTGAGAAACTCGCTGATTGCGCGAAATTCTGAAAGCTATGGAGTATGGAGTGCGAAAGCATCTGAAACCAGCAAATATCTGAAAGAAGTTTTTCCTTCCTCCTCTCCAGACTCCAACACGACCTAAATTTCCATTCTCAGCTTCTAGAGTAAAGATGTCCCTATCTAACCTTGAATAGCGATAGAACAAATACCGTCCTCGCAATTTGTCATGCGAATAGTGTTAGAAATATGAGCTTGACGCCTATCCCACTAGAAGTCCGGCTGACATCAGACCGTTACATGTACTATGTGGACAGACACTGGTTTCCGTGTTATTCTTCATTGGTATTCTATATTCTGTACACAACGGCTACATATTTTAAATATAAGCTTGTGTATTTTACTTGTGGTTTTTCACTCATTTGTCACCTAAATAGCAGATTTAGCCGTCTCATCGATGTTATTTCAACAAATAATGTCCTGGTAGGGCATGCATTTGCAACGACATGGAACTATGGGGCAGATAAAGCTAGTTTTTACCCCATAATATATTACACATATTTGTTTATTCTATGCAAAGGCGAAGTCTGCTGAATAATGCAGCTCGTCGTGAGCAAAGCATGATGTCGACGAGGCATAGCCGTGTTCATGCTGAAGAACTTGAAGCAAACTAAACATACTGCCTTCGGTGCTGTCTCACATCCAGCTGCGTGCATTACAGTTTGCCGAGCTGCGAGTTGTCTACTCGTTCATTCCCTGGATCGATTTCCATTAATGCACGTAGGGATCGGAACCATCTCAACTTTGGGTTTCAACTTCATGCCCTCCAATACCGCGGCGGTCCTCGAGAACCGCTCCTACCGACATCTTAAAATAGCCAAGCTGCGCGGAACACCCTTCGAAAGAATACCTGAGAATCCTACAGTCATTCGCGATACTTTCACGGCGTTCTATGTTGTTTATCAAGAGCCCCTGGATATCCTAGCCGCACTGCGCGAAAGATGGCCTCTTGGAGCACTCCTAGACGGCCATGAATTCTTTGTTCTAGTCAAAAATGTCTAAAGTTGAGCACCTTGGCAATAAAACATGTACATGATATCAATGCACCTGTACTAGCTATCTTTGTCTGGAAATTAGAAGACCACACCGCGGCTTACACGAGCGCGCCATCGTCGATGGGAACGCGTCCTACTCGCGTCCTACTAATAACCGAAACCGGAACCGCGTGAACGTGTATGAATCGGCCCGAGGGAGATGAAAAGAAGGGTCAAGGGCAAATCTTCAAAGTCTAAAAGCTTGTGAGCGAGAAGTAAACGTTCCCGACGAACAACCCCAAGACGGAAAATTCAAACAAAAACAAAGAAAGTGGTTCCCTGTTGTATATATATGAATGTGTATAGTAAATAAAGCAATATTCGATGATGCGAATTAATGTGCAATGTGGAAAGAAGGGAGTGTCCGTGCCGTAATGTAAATGAGAGAAAAACGTCTGTGTAGGGACGGTATATCAAAAAGGGAGGAGGAAGAATGAAAAGGGTCAGTTCCAGAATTGCCCTCCCTGGTATCTCCGTTTTTTGGTACATAGAAGTGGGCGGGGGGTAGTGAGTCCGAGTCAACAAGTCAAAGCAGCACAGCATGGTAATAAGATGAGGGATACAGAGCTGGGTGGAGGCTAGGATTCACGCGATATCTGGCTGCGCGCATCGGGGAGGTTGCGAACCTAACGGAAATGCGTGTGAGCAGGGGTTAATTGTATACAAAGAAAAACACATACACCCAGAACAGGCCTAGAATAGTCTTCGCTGTCGCGCAATTCTCTAACATCCTCCCCGTCCTGCATCCGCTGCCGCAGCCCGGGATCCAGCCTGTCATCCGTGCTCTCCGTCGAATACACACTCGATGCCGCGTCCCGGTTGTCCTGCACCGGCTGCTGGTGTCCGTTCGAACTCGTTGCGTCCACCAGGCGCTGCGGGTTCCGAGGCGGCGGGCTGGGGGGCACGGATGCGCCTCCCGTTAGTGCCGGGGCCACAGGCGCCGTTGGGGACGAGGTCTGCTGGTACGACGCGAGGAGCGGCTCGTAGCTCCCCGCGCTGTGCGACGCGGAGTGGCTGAACCGCTGTCCCTGGTCGCCCATGCTCCCGCTTGCGCTCCCGTGCCGGCTGCGGTACGCGCTGGGCGGGGGGCTCGATGTGCGCGCGGGGACGTATCCCGGCCCGCCAGCCGGGACGATGTAGTCCGTGTACGGGTTGAACGCGTCTTGGGCCTCTGCCGGGCCGTCGAGGTAGGCTGCGGAGGTTCTGTTACCGCCGCTGGGGACGGAGTTGATGGTGCCGGCGGCAAGGGCAGAGCTAGAGCGGCGCTGGCGCATCTCTACATCGGAGGCAAAGCCAGAGCGGGGGAGGGAACCGTCGGCGGGGCCGAGGTCGTCGTCGTCGTCGAGCGGGGCGCGGTGGAAGCCTGCAGCTGCGAGGGTGGCGGAGACGGCGGTGTCATGCTCGATGCGGCGGGTGCGGCGGCGGCGACGGACGCCGAATATGATCCAGAGGAGGATAGAGGCGGCTGCGAGGCCGACGAGGACGAAGACGCCGGCGACGGCACCTGTGTTCCGGAAAAACCTGGAAAAGAGGATCAGTAGGAAGATCGGGAGAACGACGGACGAAAATTACGCGGAAGATTTTGAGGTGGAGTTGTTGGGGCTCAGCGTTGGGTTTGCGATGACCTCTGTTGTATTGTGGACATCGCCATTGCTGGTCACGGTAACGACGGTGGTGAGGACGGGGGGAGCAGTGGAGAAGGTTGAGCCGACACTGTCTGTTGTCTGGACAAAGACGGTGCTGGAGAAAGTGGACCTGGAGACGGTCGTCGTGAGATAAATGACGTGAATAATAAAGGACGGCATACCTTGGAGCGGAGGTATTTGCTACTTGTGTTACAGAGCTGGAGGTGTCGGATGTGACGGGTGGAGTGGAGGTGGACGTCGGTGGTGTAGACGTGGAAGTGGGCGTTGTGGACGGCGGCGTCGACGTGGGGGTGGAAGTGGGGGTTGAGGTTGGAGTTGAGGTTGGGGTAGAAGTAGGAGTTGAAGTAGGAGTGGACGTAGGCGTAGAGGTAGGCGTAGAGGTGGGCGTAGAGGTAGGAGTAGAGGTAGGCGTAGATGAAGAGGTGGTTGAACTGCTGGAGGAGGAGGGCGGAGGCGTCGTGGACGAGGATGCCATTGTCGTGGAGGAAGATGAAGAGGCGGGGGTGGAGCTCCCTAGAGAAGCGGAGGAGAAACTGCGGAGAAAATGTGAGAAAGAGAAGGACGATATGATGGGACGCGAAAAACTCACGTCGAGGCCATAGGCGGGGACGAAGAGGGGGCGGAGGAGGCGGAAGTGGTGGTGGACATTAGAGTCGTAGAGGACGTAGGCGGTGCAGAGATAGGCGGCGAAGAGAGGCCGGTGGATGATGGGGGGACGGTAGATGGTGCCGAAATGGAGACGGTTGACATGAGGAGTAAACTAGAGAGTCAGAAAGGATCTACGGGGGGCACGACGGCGAGACGAAGGAGTGGTGATGAGCATAACGGAAGGTGGATAAAAGAAGGCGCGAGGATAGAAGGGGGCGGAAATGAAACCGATGGGGACTAAGAGACAACCCACCTTGCGTTTGCCGCCGTGTAATCGTGGCGGATACCCTCATCGGCTACAGCGCATTTCCGACGGGGAGGAGGTCCAGGAGAGAAGCGGGCAGACAGGCAATGAGAAGAGAGCGCAATGCACGCCGAGAACAAGGACTTTGAATGTGACGTCACGGATACCACGCCAAACACCGCACCCGCGCAACAATGTCGCCGACCACTGCCGCTAAACTCGCCATCCGCTACACTCTGCCCTCGTCATCCAGCATCCAACCACGGTGACTTCTCCATCATCTTCGCCACAAGGATCTTCGTTCGCCCTGACAATACTCTCTCCCGCCCTCATCCTCATGTACTCTTCCTCTGGCTCTTCTAGCAGTACAGTTCCCACGACGGCGTATTTTATCTATATTCCTCAAGAGCTATGATTAGGACGCGCATCTTGAGTTTGATTGGTGTATTTTCTGTCGCTTGCACCGTCTGGCATGATTGCACATTCATAGGTGAATCTTTGTACCCTGAAAGGGCAAACGAGAAATGATCGTAGATGTTATGCCAAGATAGTGGTCTACAGTTGCAATCAACCGCCCACCATAGCTTTAGGTGTCTGCACAACGCCCGGCATATCATCCGCTGATCGTTGTCACTTCGCACTCACTGTTAACAGTGTCCCTCTTACATACTATGGACCGACTCACCTACTACCTCCATGGACGACTCGAAGCCAGAATACACTGAAGACTCGGCAAAAAACACCAAGGACGCGTCTGCGAAGAGCGTCCATGACACGTCTGCCAAGGACGTCAACGACGCGTCTGATCGCTCTCCCCAGGATGCAGACATCGTAGACCCCCCTCCTCCGTTCGCGCCTTACGAGGCAGAACACTTCACCAACCACCACAACGACATCATCTCCCACGACCACCACCTCAACCACGACGGTGCGTACTCCTCTGCCTTCCTGTCCGACTCCAGCTAATCCATTGCTCACCAGGCGAAGCCCTGTACCAGTTCATCCTCCAGCACTCACAAGAGCGTCCCGCCTTCTTCGTCAGCCTCTCCGGCGCCCACCAGGAACAGCGGCAGCGCATCTCCCAGCACATGCAGAACGGCCGGACCATAACCGTCCACGAGACTTACCACGTCACCGTGACCGACTTTGACTTCTCCATCGACCTCGCGCCTAACATCGTCTCTGGGCCGCTGCATTGGTCCTTCGCTGACGAGGATGCCGCGTACCGCGGGCTCATGGTCCGCCAGGTGCTCACGCCCACCGGGCTCAGAAAAGCCACGAAGGAGGAGATAGCAACGTACAAGAGAGCGAAGGCAGTTCGCCAGGACAAAGGTCTGCCTCCGTGGGCTGAGCAGGATGGAGGACAGTACACGCAGACTCCGCTCGAGTCCAGTAAGAGCTTGCGGGAGCTGATAGACGAGTACGCGGCCAGCCCGAAGATTTTGAAAGAGTTTGAGTACAAAAAGGTTTGTATACTCCCATTTCTGTGTATACAATCCCGTTTAACAGCTATCACCCCCCAGGTCATCTACGGCTGGGACACTAAAACCCTCGAAGCCGCCATCAAAACTGCCATCCGTGAGACCCAATACCGCGGGAACGTCTCCGTCCTCTTCAGGTCCTCCGGTACCCGAATATTCGTACGCCCCGACAACCGCCTCTCCCGCGTCCTTTCGCACACACTTTACAAGGTTCTCCTCTCCCTCATCCTCGTGTATCCCTTCCTTTGGCTCTTCAAGCGCTACCACTCCCGCGGCGGTGGCCGGTGGAAGGTCTACGGGGGCGCATACGCGCTCAAGCACGTCGAGCCGCTATCGGACGCGGAGTTGGGGGACATCGTGCCGGATGGGCAGCCGCCGTCCCTCGCGCCGCGGGTCGTGAGCACGGAGAATGGCCCCGTGCGGATTGTGGGTCTGCGGGAGGGCGAGTGGTTTAAGGAGTGGGAGAATGCAATTAAGAGGAGCGTGGCTGTGGGGGTGCGTAGGGCCGAGCCGTTAACTCATAGGACGGAGGCGCCTGTTGATCCTGCGCTTTATTTGGATGGGTATACGCCCTCTGCAGGGGAATTTTGAGTATTATACCAGCTTATAGAGTGCATACTCGAATGTACGAGCTATAATTAGAGTTAGATTAGACGCGAATTCGACGTGGCCAGGACGTGGCCAAGATTAAAAGACACGCAGACGCGCTTTGCACAGCCTCAGCGCTACCCACCATCATGTCCCGCCCAGACCATCCAGCCTGTAGTTTCCCCAATAGTCACCTCTCCGGAAGCTACGTGCAACTCAACCTCCAACCGCCATGATCATCACCGACACCAAGCTCGAAAACGAACGGCGTAGACAAGATCCTCAGCCCAGCGCGGCCGAGCCCTCGACAGCCGGTGCTTCCGGCTCCTGGCCTGCTCCTCCTCCGTTCCAGGACGAGCCGTCTTCGGAGAACGACCATCTACTCGTTAATTATACGGGCTCGGGTTCGGCATCGCGGGGAGTTGATGAACACGGGCTGCCGCCAGCATTCGCGCCATATGAGGCTGAGCACTCCGTGATCGACAGTGAGGATGTTGTTTCCCATGACCCACATCTCAATTCAGACGGTGTGTCCTCTCCTCAAAACCATCGCCGTGTAACTAATAATAATTACAGGAGAGGCTCTATACCGATTCCTCCTCTCGGAGGATGAGCGCAGCCCATACTACCGTGTGCACTGCAGCGGCACGCATAGCGAAACGCGCCACCGCTGGGTGACCTCCAGGGACAAAGACGGGCAAATGCGATCCCACCGCGAAAGCTACACCGAGACCATCACTGACTTCGACTTCTACATTATCATCCGCCCGCCCATGACCAGCCAAACGCCCGTGCACTGGACCGTGGCCGACGACGTGCCTGCGTACCGCGGGCGTATGGTGCGCGAATGCGAGGGGCCTGCTGCTGATGGTGCGGGCGTTGTCGTGCGCAAGGCGAAGAAGGAGGAGCTGAAGAGCTTCAAGGCGTGGAATAAGGAGCGCGTTTTGAGGGGGCTGCCGCCGTGGATTGGCAGGACGAGTGGGTGGACGGAGGGTATGCCGTTACATACGGATACGATGAAGTCGTCCAAGACGGTCAGACAGTGGGCAGACGAGTATTGTGCGAGCCGCAAGCACTTGAAGGAGTTTGTGTATGAAAAAACTCTCTACGGCTGGGACATCCCTAAACTCGAGTCCGTCATCCGCTCAACAATCGCCACAGTACCGTACAACGGAAAGGTCGACATGAGCTTTACCCCTTGCAGATCAAAGGTCTACATCCGACCCAACAACCGAATCTCCCGGATGCTCTCCAACAAGTGGCTCAAGTTCCTCTCCATCATCCTGTTCATCTTTCCGTTCATCTGGCTGTTCAAGCGCTTCAACTCGCGTGGCGGAGGCACCTGGGCAGTGTGTGGTAGTGCCTACGCAATGAAGCTTTTGGTGGACGAGGAGGATCAGTCTACCGATGATTCCGGATTGCCATCGTATGAGCCCAGCACTCTTGGTAGCACTGCCGGGGCCAGTGCCTCTTCAATGACGCGATACGTACAATCAAATGGAAGGACGAAACGAGCGATTGGTATTAGGGAGGGAGAGTGGTTTAGGAAATGGGAAGGGCCCATTACGCGCGCCGTCTCGGGGCGCTATCAGAGTAATACCCCCTTGCCAGACCCAGAAGAACTTCGAGAGAATATATTGCTCGATGGATACCATGACTGACGATTTATGATATCACATTTATCTTTGTTGATTATGAGATTGTTTCCATGTTCACCATGATCGTAGCAGCCTATCTGTTTAACCTGAACTAAGAAAGTAACGCCAGAGGGAGAACAAACAAGGGGTCCATTTGCGTTTCATTGCCACTGAAGCCTGAAGAAACAGTAGAAGCATAGCAATGAATGAAGAAAAGGTCTATAGCGGAAATCAAAGTTCGACGAAAGGAAAGTGTACGGATGCAAAGTGTCTGCGTAATGTATATGCGGAAATGGTATACGGGGTCCAGGGTACTGCGGGTAAAAACGAGCGAACAACAGTTATAAGAAGAATAAAATACATTTGGTGCGTACTTGAATTGTATTTACGTCGAGACATGAGAAAGGGACAGAGAGCCAAAGGGAGGGAGCTGGACGTGCTATGACCGTCGATGCCTCGTCATAATTCGCTGGAAGGCATTGCGCGATCGAACAGGTAGAATTAACGAATTCTCCCTCATCCGGCTCCTCTCGTATTTTTCGTACTCGGACAGATCCTCGCCCTCGAGTAGAGCAAGCGCCGTCTCTAGGAACCACATGTTTTTCTTAATGAAGTGCACGACGACTGTTCCGCCGACGCGATTATTCTCGTACCGCGTTTTTCTCCCTTCGCGGTGTGCCCATGCGTAGTCGGGTGTCATTGGGCTCCCTGTAAGCTCGGAAATGAAAAAGAGATCCACGTCAACGGTAAGTAGTACGCACCTTCGCGCAACATGGACATGTCGCTGCCTTCCACGAGCGCTTCCACACTATGTGAAGGCGATAATTCAGGAATCGGGGGCGTGTACCGGACACCAAATGTGGAGACACTCGAATAGGCCCAGTCAGGTGGGGTAGGAGTTGTACTTCCTACAGTCGGTGTTGCATTGATGACAGTTCGAGGATGCGAATCAAAGTAATTCTTCATGCTGCGCTTTATTCGCGTAACCTCGGATGGGAAAAGGAAGCCATGCGAATAGCTTCCAGAATAAAAATATCAGCAAAGAACTGAATAGAAAATGACATAACTAAAGGGACATACACAGTGCCAGAGCGTGGATGGTCGTATATCCAACAGCGCTCACTTGCCCATCTGATCTCCGGCGCTCGGGGATGGAGCCGCATCCACTTCGCTGTTTGCTTGTCCTCAGCGCCTTTCGTGAGAGCTTTCACCGAAGCATCCTGCGCGACCCAATCAACCAAACTCCAGCTCAAGGCATACAACTCCCCGGCCATGAACTGATGCAGTCGATTCGTGACCAGGTAGCCCCAGTAGACCAAAGGGTCTTTACTGAACTGGAAATCAGGAACAACCGCTGCCACCGACGGTATACTATTGGTCGAAAGATTGCCGACTTCCTGGGACATGTGACCATCATGATGTAACTTTGTTCTCGTGTGTAGCTCTAGCCGAAGACGAGACTCGAGCTCAGCGAGCATCACGAATGAATCATCGTCCACTTTAACGACGTAGTCTGGCCGCACCCACGGCTTGGGTCTGCCAGAATTCACGTCCTGCCAGGCAAGGAATGAATCATGGGGCGCGAGGGATGGCGGTGTCGAGGTATAGTTCGCGTAAGAAAATTGCGGAGGTGAGACGGCGGAGTTGGTATAGATAGGTGGCACCCATGCGTTTATTGAAGCCCACGAGAAGAAGGTATGCGATTTGCCGTAATTCATGTTTTCTTGCACGGGGAGAATGACGATATCGTTGTACACTGGGGGAAAAAAAAATCAATAATGCTAGTCGAGGATAACGACAAAAACTACTCACTCTCCATCTCCAGTTTTATCCGCCGTTCCCAGTCCTTCTCTGGCTGACCCAAAATGAAACGAACCACAGTACGCGAGGTGCCTACGCCGTCATCGCCGTCGCCTGCGCCGTCCCTACTCCGTGGATGGCTTGCCCATGTTGAGCGAACCAGCATACGCCGCTCAAACGCAGAGTCGATCGAAAAGACACCGACGAAGAGACCTGCTGGGGGGAGGGAATCGAGATCTTCTGGAGGGAAGGATAAGGTTCCGGTAGTGACGTTGGGGTAAGGATAGGAGGTGGAGGGCGATAGGTCCACGGGTACAGCCATGGACGGGACGGAGCAGTAAGCTCGCCAGGGTAAAGGTTCTTTGTCGGGGTTAAGGATGTAGATTAGCAGCAGCGTAAGGAATATAGCAAACACAGAGAGCAGGATCAGGGTCAAGACCTATGAATAAAGGACGCGTTAAAATAGGTGATAGTGGATTTTTTGAGAGACATACGATGGTAATGGGCTGGCCAGGAAAGAAGGGATGGCTGATTAACCTCCGTACCCACTTCTTGACGAATCTGGTAAGCCTGCCGTTTCGTCTTCGCCTCCTGCGCGGGATGGACCACCAGTTTCTCCTATTCTCTCTCCACCAGGGATTCCTGTTCGCATTATTCCTCATAAGGGGTGAGCTGGGCTCGCTATCCGTGTCCGAGGGACATGACGACGAGGGGTTGGACGTGTAAAACTGCGGAAGCGGCGAGTTGGACCGCGACGGGAGGGGAGTGGAGGTTGCGGTGGACGATAAGGAGGAGCGACCTGATGAGACATTGGGCGGAAAAAGAAAGACAGAGTGGGGAGCGCCGGAGGGGGCGGTGAGGGCAGACGAGGATGCGGCGAAGGTTGCTCGCGACCGCGGGTGGAGTCGCGCGGTGTCCTCTGAGTCGGTGCTGGAGGAGCTGACATCGCAGTCGTCTGTGCGAGAGCGGGGCTTAGGGTGGAGGAGGGAGGGAAAGGCCATGGGGGGACCCCCGAGTGCGCAGTAGGATGATAGGGAGTGATGGGGATAAGTACGGGGCAGATTAGTGTGGGTGGTGCCAAGACTGGGCCTATTGATACTGGCCTGTGCTGGCTTCCTCGTTGACCAGCGAAGAGGGCGAGGGAATTAGTGGAAAGTAATAGTAGAGAGCTAGCGAGCGTCGCTGTCGGCGTAAGGGGCGTCGGCTCTGGGGAATCCAGGGAATAACCAACAGTCCTGTCCAGTCCGACTGGAATTAAAACCAATTGGAACTATCATTTCTCGAATAATCACTTCCACATCATTTCTTCCGCGTCCGCCCTAGCACGTGCTTCTGGACCGCCAAGCATCATCAACATTGCATTCTCTTTCATCTCCCAACTTTCTACCTAATACAGTCCATTCCCATATACCTTCTTCCAGCTCGCCCGCTCCTTAGCGGCATCCCAGAACGCTGCTAGCTTGTTCTGCACCGCATGACTACCATCTGCCGCTTTGAACTCTCGTACAAGTGAAAATCCCCCTCCTATGCATGTTTCCAGCTTCCCCACAGCCGTGTCTCCGTCGTCCCCGACATTGCCTCCCGCAAGTTTGACCACTCGCGCCAACCACGCCGCAAGGTGCAGATCGGCAATAGAAAATTGGTCACCTGGAGACACATACATATACCATCAGCGTTGATACACCCACCAATATCTCCACATCACGCACCAAGAGCATACGGTCCTGCAGCTTCTTTATTCAGTCTCGTCAGCACAGCTTTCAGCTTCACCTCCCATAGGTCGCGCGCGGAGGCAAAGTACGCCGCTCTTTTGGCTTTCGCCTTCTCATCCAGTGCACTCTCCGGCTTATCTGCGTCAGCAAGCACCTCCAACAACGGCTCCGCAGCGCTCTTCTTATCCTTCCACAGGTTCTTCACCTTGTCCGACACGTGAATGGTATTATTTTCCGCCTCCGAGATGTACCGCGCAAACGCTTCATCCTTGCCCTTGATGAAAGGAAGCAGATCCTTGGCAAGGGCCTGTAAAGACGCGTCGTCCCGTGCACATGCGAACAGCAGCGCATTGGGATCAGCGTCATCCGAGTGAAGGATGTCCTCGATGATGATCTTCGCCGAAGTGGTGGCTGCGATAGTTGCAGGGGTGAGAGATGGAGCGGGGGCGCTCGAAGTGGTATGGGTGCGTGATCTTGCAGAGCGTGATTGATCCAAGAACTCTACAATACCCTAGACTCGCCTGAATGAATATACGTATCGATCACTCTGCAGTACAAACCAATCACCTTCGTCTCCGTGATGGCCTTGTAACGGCTTTCGACATCCTCGGAAAGGGTCTTATCCAGCGGAACAACGAGCGTGGGGAGCGTCGCTGCATCATGAATTCGATTTATTAATATCTGAACACGTCTATCTTAAAATCGCGACTCACCCTTGGGATTCAAACGAAGGAACGTGGGGTCGTAGTTCTCCCCTTTGCCTTGAAGCAACACCTTTCAGGATTCGAACGAAAGCGCCTAGATCCAGGGCACTCACTTAAATCAACGACCTTGAGATCGATCTCATCATCTCCATAACCCTTCTCCTCCCTGTATTTAAAGGTTAGTCTCCCCGAAGAGCTCGATTGGTGTAGAAATTACAATGCAAGGAGAGCTACGAACGGAGATCATGAGGCGATTTGTGCGGAGCGGAGAAGATATGTATGGGCTCACCTGCGGCACACCAGATCGAGTACGGGAAATAATAGAGAACAGCTTTGGGTATGTTTGACATAGTAGGTATTGGGGGATATAAGCTGCAGAAGACAGAAAGTGAGCTTTAGGAGGAGGGACCGTCGACACCAGCGTATTATAACATGACGTATTTGCTCCGATTTGGTTCAGCCCCATTGCAGCGCCGGCGCAATGTGCATCTTCATTTCAACTGTCATGTCGAGCCCGGCGAAGATTTCATCGATGGACATTGAGCGACTCGGTCACGACTGAACTCCGGTAAGTCACAAGGCGCTTTATATTTTTGGAGAGCTTGAGAAACGTTTAGCAACGCTTACCTGATAGTGAGCGCGCTACCCCCTATGTCACGTGCAATCCCGAGAGTTGTTCCCAAAAAGGTATGGAATGTACTCGAACAAGCCAACAGCCGAAACGTTGTCCCGTTCATTATAAGAGCCTGGTATAGTAGGTCTCATCCAAATCTTGTTGTTGTTTTACGCCCTCTCTTTTTCATAACCATAGAAAGTCACCATGGCCGCTCTCAGGTAGAATTTCTTCGCAAGCCTGTAAGATTTTCGCGCTCTTATCCTATACTGCTCTAGACACGAATTCTACGAAACCGATGAAAAGGTTACCCTGTCGATCTTCGACCGTGGCGCCGATCCCGCTCAAGTATCTATTAAGTTTGAACCGAGAAAAGTACTATGCCTCCACATTTGAGATCGACGCGATAATTTACTGATAACATCGCCATAGTTCACCTACACCAATGGCGAAAAGTCGCTTGTCTTGGAACCTTTGAAGGGCCAGATCAACCCCGACGCGAGCGATTTCACCGTAGGGAAAGTCAAGGTCGAGATCCGTCTCGTGAAGATGGCTCCGGGACGATGGGGCACTCTGGTAGGCGATGCTCCAGATGGTAAGCACCCTATGTGCCACTGGCCTTTATTACAATGGCTGAGTCTTCTGGGATAGTTCTGGCTAGCTTCCCCGCTGCTGCTGCTGCACCCTCCGCATCTACCTCCACAGTCAAGAAGCCTAGGAAAAACTGGGAAGGCATCACCTCGGAGATCTTGGGTTCTGAGAAAGAGAAATCGAGTGATGAAGATCCTAACGTCGGAGGCGACAGTACTCTCAATTCCTTCTTCCAGAAGATGTTCGCGGATGCAGATGAGGATACCAAGCGCGCTATGATGAAGAGCTATCAAGAGAGCGGAGGCACAACGCTGAGCACGAACTGGGCTGAGGTAGGGAAAGAAAAGGTCCCTGTCCGACCTCCTCAAGGCGCCGAAGAAAAGAAATGGTGATCTTCTCGTTGTTTTTCTTTGCGTGGATTCAACCTTGGAGTTTGGCACCATTCCATTGATGGATATATCCTGTATAATACTCTCATATGCTTTGTGTAAATGCTTTGCAGTTTCTCTTTTGTCTGCTTTTTTTTGTAGCTGCGAGTCCAGAAATGTATACGTAAATGAACGGTATCTTAGTTCCAATGGCATAAGAGCTGGATGCGAAGTCAACGATGAGTTGCACGCGACCAGATGCGGAAAGTCCCTTCATAGTGAATGTCTCGTCTTACCATCATCGTCGCAGCAACCAAATCGAATGGCATCGGCCTCAAAGGAGGCTTACCATGGCGTTTGCCAAAGGAGATGAAGTATTTCGCCCAAGTTACCTCCAATGCACCTGAAGGACAACGGAATGCAGTCATAATGGGGAGGAATACCTGGGAGAGCATTCCTCAAAAATTCAGGCCTCTACCTAAACGCCTCAATATTGTCGTAAGCCGGACACAGAGTTACGACCTGTACGTGTCTCAAGGCTCAGACTGTTATAAAACACTAATTAAGGCTCAGAGGGCTGCAAGACGACGCGTCAGTTCGTCTGGAGAGCAATGTGCCGTCTGCCCTTGCTCGGTTGGATACTTCAGACTCAGAAACGTTACCCATACGCCGAGCATTTGTCATTGGGGGTGCATCACTCTACGCTGACACTCTGGCATTACCACCTTCGACCACCTCAGCTTTCGTAGACCGCGTTTTGCTCACGCGTATCGTCTCGCCAGAGTTCCCGGATTGTGATGTGTTTATGCCGAACTTCCTGGGCGAAGAAAAAAGTGGGAAAAAGACGTGGTCAAAAGCACCGCATAGTGCCCTGGAAGATTGGGTTGGATTCAAGGTACCGGAAGGGATCCAGGAGGAGAACGATATCAAGTATGAATTCCAGATGTGGGTGCGCAAGGTGTAGAATACCCTAGTATGTCCGAGACGTGAACTACCCCTGCCTCTGTAACAGCATTAGAACCCCAATGCGCCTGTATTCGATCCAATACTACATACCTGTTTGTGCTTAGGATTTTTTGAGCATACGACGTACACTCTTCCCTTCCGCTTGACAACGCTGCACCCATCGCACATCACTTTGACTGACGCCCGCACCTTCATTCCTCTCGTTAAATCGGGGGTCTGAGAAATCGCTGGGGCGATGAGGTGAGGATGGTGGTGAACATGAGGAATAGCAGCGGCGCGTAGTCGCGAGACCAGCGGACGACTGGATAGCAGCAATGCACGGAGCATCTTGCGGGCTGAGTGAAGAAGTGTTTGCCGGATAGTTTCAATTGGCCAGGACAGCTGAAATATTTATTCCCACGAGTGTTGTAACTAATTTCAGGATCGTCGGTCCAAGTCCTCTACCACCTTTCTCCCTCCAACAACAACGAGGGCTCATGAAATTTCTCCTTTAAATGCCCATTAGATCTCCTTCTGCTGCCGCACCCCATCTGGGCGGAAAGACCGCGGTTGTTCTCTTTGTCTTCACTCTCATTGCATTTGTGACCGAGAGTCAGCTTACCCAGGTGATTACGGTGATAATCTTCAAGCCATCTGTCGTGTTAACTATATGGGCGATTTACTTCTAGTATCTGCAAACAACCCTAGACTATCGACAGCCATTCTTCATATTGTGAGTTCAATTTAAGTGCTCCCTACAAACTGTTGCTTATAGATAATCTCACGGCAGCTACCTTGTTCATTCGTCCTTTTCGATAATCTTTCCTCTGCATCTCCTATACTTAACGATAACCACGAAATACTCCGCTGCTTCTCTACTCAAGGGACTATCCATTGCTATCACAGAGCACTTGTCTTCGGTGGATGCACCAAACTCATGGAACTTTCCCCGTTCCAAATTTGTACGACTTGTTATCGCTTTGACAGCAGGGATCACATGCCCTGCCCTTCTGTGGTTTGCAGCTATATCGCTAGCATCGTGAGTGAACAGCGGACTTCTCTCTTGGCTTGATCACGATTGACTGAACTCATCTTCTGCTACTAGTATTAGTGATGTCACTGGTGAGTGTTCCGTGAATTCGTCCATCGCTGTTGGAAAATTCTGATCCATTCACTATGAAGCCATATGGAATACGAACGCATTCATTGCGTACCTGATCAGCGTTAAACTGTTCCGGCTTAAATGGGAGCCAAGGCGGCTCATATCAGTATCTTTAGCGACGTTGGGTACCGTCGCAGTTGTATATGGCGGGAGCACTACTTCCAGCGATGAGAGCCCAAGCCCAGAAGGATCTGCTATCCACTTGGCCAAGCCTTCTGCTCCTCTGGCCGGAAATCTTCTGACACTCGTGGCTTCCTTCGGATACGGACTGTACCAAGTTCTGTACAAGGTATACGCTGCGCTACCTTCCGATCCAGAGGTGATTTCGGATGGCTTATACGAGGAAATCCCCCACCATGATGCCGACGTTGGTTCAAGTGAACCGTCGGGCGAAACATTAGTGGGCGATGCAGTTAACCCGCCTCCCTTCGGTCTCCATCCAAATTTATTAACATCATTAATCGGACTCTGCACGTTTGCGGTGTTGTGGATACCCATTCCCATACTCCACTACCTTGGCATAGAGCATTTCAAAAGTCCTCCGAATTTCGCCACTGTGTTCGCACTAGTTGGCATTTCTCTCAGCGGCGTGGTGTTTAACGCGGGTTTCATGGTACATACAAAACTTCTTTTTTTCTTTATCATGAGATCTCACTATATTGAAGGTCCTCTTAGGAGTGTGGGGCCCAATCGTTACTTCTGTTGGGAGTCTTCTCACTATCGTTCTGGTATTCTTCTCCGATGTGGGTTTATCGTCTTCACTAAACAATATCTATTAATTATAGTCAACAGATCCTCTTTGGTGCTGGAGCTGAAGCTGTAACGGTGTGGGGCTTGCTGGGCTCTGGAGTCATCGTCGCAGCCTTTGGGGTATTAGCGCATGATATGTTTACTCGAGGATCGTAATTATGCGGTATGGGCCGTCATATTGCGTGCTAATTTACCAACAGATGTATATCGTGTACGCAACATGGTCATTTAGCTTGGAACTTCATACACAGTGCCTTGGTTGCTCTTCAATGAAGCATCTGACTTCTTAATGATGTGTATATTTCGGGTGTCACTCTAACTTTCAACATTCTACAGTCAGCTACATGATACAGCCTTGCCTATGGCCTGACGCCTTACGGAGACCAGTGATGACGGTCGGTTGGCCCCATGTGTTCGACCTCCCTTCCTATCCTTTGCCGAGGGTCTGTGCCACATGTTCACCGGCATGCCGAGCGGTATTTACGATATGACATCGCCACTTTCTCTCTAGTTTCTGGAAGGAAACCGAATGCCACTTATCATCGGATTTCCTTTACTCGCAAAATGGTGCATTACCCCAGCATCTGAATGTTATCTGCTATTGCACACAAGGTCTATTTCCCACTTTTTTCTTGGCAGAAGGATGCTTTAGCTCCTGTCTTACTCAATAACGGAGGTAGACGAATTCAACGACCGTCTCGCTGACCATCTTGTACGGATTTTATTCTGACTTCTGCTCTCTTGCCCATGCGACAGCTTCAATCATCGGGTGTGTCTCTAATATTAAACTTGAACGGCTCTCAGCCTGTGCTCTATCTTAGGCATTAATCGATTATTTGACTTTCTACGTTGTTATTGGCCACCTCTGCGCGATTAACTTTAATCAAGACTTTTGGTTCTTCTGTTGGCGAGCCACTAAACTTCGAAAAGGTGCCAACGGACCGAAAATACATCGCCACGACACTTCATTAAGCATGACACTCGCTCGCAACATAGTGCGGTGTAATACCTTGTGGTTCCTTTACTGGTGCAGCTCGAGATACCCCGCAACACATGGATGACAGACTTCTGAATCCTATCTCATCAAATCACCTGGAGGTGAATTTCGCCTTGGTGCATGCCGCCTAGTTGCAGAAGGCGTGAACACCGACGCAATAATGGTATCTTCAGGCAGGAGTCGCTCGAATACATCTTCAACCATATGGTCCAAGTCTTGGCTGGCATGTACGCCATAGCGCTGAAATATATAAAACCTCAATCTTTCTAAACATTTTTTCTACGCTTCTCAGTGTACTCCTCCAAGTCTACTTGAGTCTTGTTCACCATGCGGTTCTTCTCTGTGGCCTTCGCAACCCTCGCTCTCGTGGCTGCCCCTATTCTGGCAGCCCCTGGCCCTCTTCGAGGAGTTGAGAAATTCAAGGGCGAGACCAACGGGCAGTACATCGTCAAGTTCAAGAACGGCGTCTCTAGGAAGAGTGTCATCAGCAAGCTCAAGCTAAACTCGACTGTAGACTGGGAGCTCCTCAATGGCTTCGCAGGTATTTTCTCTTCCCATCGAGATATGTGATCCTGAGTACTCAAATTTCTTCTCAGGTGCACTGGATATCGATGCCCTTAACACCCTTCGTGCCTCGGAAGATGTCGAGTACATTGCAGAAGATGGTATTATGCACACAATGACCACCCAGTGCGTATGATATGGAAAAGAAACACGCCGTATCTTAACTATCGACTGTCAATAGGACTGATGCTCCATGGGGACTTCAGAGGATTAGTCAGGACGCCGCACTTTCCAGCACCAGCACCAGGTAAGGTTTTAACTCCTGTACGGATAAGACTTATTGCTCAACGTGGCGCAGCGCCCTCACTTACACATATACCTATGATGCGACTGCGGGCGCGGGTGTTGATATCTACGTCGTTGGTACGTTGAAATCCAGTTTAATACTTCAGAATATCCTGAACTCGCATGCCTTTGGTTCACAGACACCGGTACGTTTATGACCTCGATGACAGTAACAATTTCTCTCACATTGTTCTAATGTGCAGGCATTTACATTTCCCACGTGAGTTGTTATATATCTATTAGAAACTTGAAAGCTGACTCGGGCTTGTAAGTCTGACTTCGGTGGTCGCGCTACTTGGGGAGCAAGCTTCGGTGGTTACGGGTGAGTATTTTAACCAGAACCAAATATTACCCCAGCTAATGATATTTTCCAGCACGTCCGACGGCAATGGTCATGGAACTCACTGCTCGTAAGTCGCTTCTAATGCTCTTTTGATAACTTTTTACCTTGGCTATCTCTGAAAGGGGAACCGCTGCTGGCACCCGTTACGGTGTTGCAAAGGTAATGTATTCCGTTACAATTGGGCGATCTTTCTGAAACTGACTTTATGATCTAGAAAGCGAACCTTATCGCTGTCAAGGTGCTCAGCGATTCCGGGTGAGCGTCTAAATCCCCAATGAGCGTCCATTTATTCATCGATGTAATCGTTTAGTTCCGGAGCCACCTCCACCATGTAGGTTACATGACGATGTTAACTGTTTGCTATTGCTCACTGGGTTTCGATTAGCGTCTCCGGCTTGAACTGGGTCCTCACCCAGGCCAAGGCTTCTGGCCGACCTTCCGTCGTCTCGATGTCCCTTGGTGGGAGCGCATCCACGGCCTTGGATAACGCTGTAGCTTCGGTAGGACTTCAAGTACTTCTGTGCATTGTCATCTCTAATTATTCTTTTAGCTTACCGCTGGTGGTGTTCACGTTGCTGTGCGCATTTTTACTTCTGCTTCTCGACTTCAAAAAATAAAGTTGTACTCTAGGTCGCTGCTGGAAATGACGGTACCGACGCCAGCAGCACATCTCCCGCTCGTGCTCCTACTGCCGTCACTGTCGGTGCCTCCACCATCGCCGACGCCAAGGCATCCTTCTCCAACTACGGCTCCGTCGTTGACATCTTTGCTCCCGGCCAGTACATCACCAGCACCTGGATCGGCGGCACAACGGTCTGTCTTTTCTATCCAATGCTTTCAGGATTACACTACTGACCTTTATCCTATCAAGGCCACCAACAACATCTCCGGCACCTCCATGGCCACTCCTCACGTTGCTGGCCTTATCGCTTATCTTCTCAGCAAGGACGGCAGCATCACCCCTGCTGCCATGGTCACCAAACTCCAGAGCTTGGCTGTTAAAAACGCTCTTACCAGCATTCGTGAATATCTTTACTTTTATCAACTCATAGGCGGGACTTACTAATCTTGAAATGCTATTAGCCTCTGGAACTGTGAACTATCTTGCCAACAATGCTTGATATTTATAAATCTTATGAACGAATGAGCAGCGGGGTATATCAGCCGCATGACAAATAGAATTGAGTTTACTCATGTAATAGACTTTGTTAGCTGAGAGACGTCGGTGTCTGAGCTTCATGAGGTGAATGTAAATACCAAAACCACTCGGGTCAACCAAGGTCGAATGTTGGACGTTAATTCGGAATTCCCAGCTGCAGAGCTTACCTGGCCTACATTGGCTTATGAGTAGTAAAAACGATTTATCAGGTGAACAAGTTGGTCGCTGACGGGACAGCGATCAACTTCAAGATGCCTTCAGAACGCAATGCACATTGGGCCTATATCTTTGAAGGTATACATTAAGTACTGGCATATTTGACACAAGTTACAGCCATATATCCCAATTCGCATTGTCGCTGGTAATGCACAAGTAAGTTACATAAATAAAGATAGAGTCCTTGGGTCATGCATAGCTAGCTTCTACCCACGCTTTTTCTCAGTGTTGCTCTGTAAACACAAAATCACTTGTTCCGGTGTTGATTCCCAATTCAGGACGGACAGTACGGGTATATAAAATAACAATCACCTGGAAGATCATATTCCCTGACTCATGAACGAAGCTAAACACAAACAAGACAAAACAACAAGACCAGAAAAAAATCATTAGATAGCAACGTACGAGAAGAGATAAAAACTTGGAGGGAATATGGCGAGTATGGGTACCCAATAAGTAACGATCATGGTGAACAATTATGACTATAAGTCCGGAAACGGTGATGGAATCGGCAGACGACACCGGGACGTCGACTTGGCGTAAAGCACGTGGAGTAATGCGATGAGAAGGGGGGTGGAGGGATGTAAAAGGTAAATAAGGAATGGCCAGAGGTTCAAATGTGATTCCTTTCATGGTACCACAGGCTTGCCGGGCTTGTCGGTTGGGATCCTAGAAGACATCAATATATCGAGCTGCAGCAGCAGCATCTGTTTGGGCATTCGTGTGGTGCCCCACTCAGTCCGAATGCAGTACACACGCCGCATCAGCGCATTGCGCTGTTATACGTCCGCATCGACACCCATTCACGCCACGGCGCGCCAAGGCTTTCTACGTATTATGGGCGCGCCGGCTGGCAGGCTCATGTAGTTGTCGCCATTAGACTGTCAGACAGTCAGCAATCGATATACCATATTTATCAAAACCCTTACCTTTTCCGTTTCGCTTTTGTCATCTCCTTCCGTAATGCGGCTCCATCCAGCGGCTTGAGGAGCTCGAATGCGCATAGTAAATCTTCCGAGACACTGCACAGGCCACACAATGAGTCAAAAATGACGCCCAGCGGAAGCTATTACATACCTCATGCAAGCACCATAGTTATCGAATTCTAGAGGAGAAGCAAATCGGTGAGTCCTTTGAAAGCGTCAAATAGATATTACACACCTCCGCAATAATTCGGTGCACTGAACACTGTCACGAGCGTACGGTCGTTCCAGAACTCGTACCCGTCCTCCACTACCATGTGAGCCCGGCATATAAGGTCCATGTCGTACCGCATCAGGAACTCGTTAATTATAGCCTTGCCGAAGCAGTAGCTCACTCCGCGCTCATTATCTTCCCAATCTAGCGCGGTATCTGATGGATCGGACCATAACAAGTCGTTGAGCAGGCCATAATCGGGGACGTCTGTAGGTCGCTGTATGCGCTTGATATCGTCCATAGAGTGAAGAGATGGAGAGAGACCGCCGTGAACGCAGAAAATCTTCGACGCGACAATAGCGGCAATGGGAAGGCAGTTGAATACATCTATGAATGTTTTCCACGTTTTGATGTTACATCGTCGTTTGCACTCGTCGTAGAAACCATAAACTACAAAGCGGTAAATTAGCGAACGAAAAAGCGGGGACGAAAGAGCCCACCTCTCGTGACGTTTGCGCATTCGTGGTTTCCTCGTAACAAGAAAAAATTTTCTGGATACTTTATCTTGTAGCATAGCAGAAGGAGGATGGTCTCGAGACTCTGTTTCCCTCGATCGACATAATCACCGAGGAACAGGTAATTCGCTGCTGGGGGGAAGCCACACATCTCAAACAACCGTATAAGGTCCGAATACTGGCCATGCACATCGCCAACAATCTTGACAGGAGGTGACAGTTCAACCAGGGTAGGTTGACTGAGGAAGACTTCCCGAGCAGCAAGACAGATAGCTGTTATCTCGGTGTTCTTGAGACAAAGAGATTTGCTGACTTTGCCGGTGTAACCGACGTCTAGCAGGCGCTGGATCATGTCGTCGACATCCAGCTGTCGCAGCTTCTCCTTGCTTCCGCCGTTTCCCACAGACTCGCCAGGGGCCCCACTGCTGGTGGTAGACCCCGGGCTGAACGTTGTGGCATTAGAAAGGATGGTTTGGGTGGCAGGGATGTCGAGTGGTATCGATGGAGACTTTGGTGAGGGTAGCGGTGAGGGTGAAAGCGGTGCTGAGGCAGATATGGACGGTGACTGATCACCCTTGGACGGATAAGGGGAACCGTGGGTTCGCGATGCGTTTGGAGAGGACGGTATAGCAGTTCCCTGGGGACTGGACACGCTAATGGCTGGGGTTCCGTTGGGCAATGAGGCAGGTTCTGAGTCATTGGCGGTGGATGAGCCAGTTGCGCGGGACAGGGTGCTCTGGGGAGTGCTTGAGATGTCTTCGTCAGGAATGGCGTCGAGGGCAGCGGAGTCGACGGAAAGATCCTTGTCCTTATCCTTGCCGCCCTTCTTGCCCTTCTTGGAGGGCTGCTGACCCATCTGTGAGGAGTGTGAGCCCGGTGGTTGTGGAGACTGGGGCCGAGACTTGGACAGCCGAGAGGTGAAGACGGAAAGGAGAGTAGGCGCCAGCTTGGACGTCGGAGGGAGGTAGGGAGATGGAGGAATAGACGGGAGATGGAGAGGGGTGGAGGGGTCTTGCCGTCGTGGCTGGCGATGAGCTCGAGCCTATTGTTGGACGACCAATGGACGACTACAGCAGCTGAGCTTGGCCAACCATCATTGCCACTGCGCCATCTTGTTTGGTGCTTGTTTGTATCCGCATCATTATGACGGTCCGCACCAGCACTCCAATCCAAGCCATCGCCGCATACCATTCTACCCAGATAACTCAGGCTTCTGACAGGTTCCGAGTACAAAGTTGGTCCAGGCTTCCTGCTTATCCACTTACTCCGGTACTAGACTTGTACGTACTCTAACACAGGGGCTCGTCGAGAGTGCTCGCATATGTATCATAGCATGGCATGGGATGTATACAGCATGTTCGGACTCTACCCAACATCAAAGAAATCCACCCTTCCCTAAAACTTGCCGAATGCCTTCGCTGCGACTTTGTTCTTTGCCACCCGGAGAACGTTGAAGCGCACAGTCTTCGACAATGGCCGGCATTGACCTGCAGGGAAAAATGCTCAGTATATGCCACTAATCCGTTACTATAGACCGACGCACCGACAGTGACCGTGTCGCCAACCTCGATACGGAATGCTGGTGACACATGGGCAGCCAAGTTCTTGTGCCTCTTCTCGTAACGGTCTGCATGCAATATTTCAGTCTACACTTTCCCTAATAACCCAACTCGCACGCACTGTATTTGGGGATGTAATGAAGGTAGTCCCGTCGGATGATGATGGTACGGGTCATTTTTGTCGACACGACCTTGCCGGTCAGGATGCGGCCGCGAATCGAGACATCACCGGTGAAGGGGCACTTCTTGTCTATATCCCGCCATCGCAGTCAGTCCGGGTAATCCAATATTCTCCAGCAAGTACACACGCACCGATGTATGTGCCGTTAATGGCCTCAGCAGGCGTTTTGAACC
>JASFDH010000446.1:0-24059 GCA_036937195.1 Nidularia pulvinata
GGAGGCAGCCGGGAGTGTCGACGCATGAGCCAAGAACACTGATTTGCGGTCTTTGACCTGGTGAGAGACATAGATTGGATGCGGCCAGTCTTCTATATGTTCCCAGCCCAATATCAATTATCGTGGCAGGACGAAGCGAAGCATCGAGCACATCGCACACCATTCGTTGGGGGATTCTGTGGGGACGCGCCGGGTGTCATGTAGCTTCTTCTTCGTGGACACCGGACCCAGGGAGGCCATGTTGAACGACAAAGAGCAGGGTTCTGCCTGATTGACCATGAGCGAAGATATTGCCCAACCATGTCGCCTCTGGAGGATGCGAGCGAGCTATATTTGCACTGCTGACAAAGTAGTAATGAAGACCATACGTGCAAGCTATGCAGAGGGCGGCTAGATATGCCGAAGACGCTAGCAGGAGAGGAGAGGATTAACGGGGATGGGGCTGAATGCAGTGGAGAGCACGTTGGTTAGAAGCAAGGTCGAAGATTGGCCGAAGACAGGAATATCTGTTTTGTCTCTGTTTAGTAGAAAGTTGGTGTCATTAGTGTCCGGTTAGTTGCCTTTTGTATCCGTCTTGTATCCGTTGGTAACTGTTAGTTACCTTTTGGTAGTCTTCCACAGCGCTACTAGTCGGCGTTGATCCGGGATACCTCGCGGTTCTTGCAGCGCCTGACCCTCTTCCTTCCAGCACGACTTGCTTTACCTGAATTACCCTGTCCCTCACGGTCGAGCCAGTACCATATGACTCCTGCATTGCTGGCGATATCGGCGCGCTATAAGTAGCTGATATGCTCGATATGCCTCTGGTTTGCTTCTTGCCTTAAGTGTTATACCCTCACCTGGTCTTATATATACCTCCTTGCCAGCAATGCGTTCGTATTTCACCATGAACGTGCCCGTATCTCTCTAACAGTTCAATATAGGTCTTATCATCCGTGAGGATCCCCCTTCTGTTGGCGACTACATAGCCAATTACATCTGCAAAAGGTAATGCTTTAGAGAGCATTCATCGCGGTCCGACACCCTTTCTTACGACGTATAAACCATTTGCAGGATTAATGAGTTTGAGCCAACTCCCGAGAAGCCCTTTGTCCTTGGTTTACCCACGGGGTCCTCTCCAATCCCGACTTACAAAGCTCTCATTCAACTAGTGAAAGATGGGAAATTAAGGTGAGTAGACGCTACTTTACAGAGAAGGAATTAAAGTGTTGAACTTTTAACTACCGAACAGCTTCAAGAATGTAGTCACTTTCAACATGGATGAATACGTTGGACTTCCGCGCGACCATTCTGAATCCTATCACACGTTCATGTTCCGCGAGTTCTTCTCTCATAGTGAGCTGCTTCATCTACCCGTGCGGATCGTATAGCTAAGTAAACTACCTATGCTAGTTGATATTCCTCCGTCCCAAGTGAATATTCTGGACGGAAATGCAGAAGACTTGGTCGCGGAATGTAACGCTTATGAGAAACGCATCAAGAAGTATGGCGGGATCGAACTTTTCCTCGGTGGCATCGGCGAAGATGGACATATCGCGTTCAATGTGATTGGCATTCCATACCTTGACCCGTCTCGCTCCTGTCTCACCATACCGTCGCTTCTGTAGGAGCCAGGTCTGTCATTGCATAATGTTACCGTCCCGCGCACCATTCTGAGGTTATCGTCTTTGCACAGGATCTTCCCTTGCTTCTAGGACCCGGATCAAGACCCTTGCTTATGACACTATTCTCGCCAACGCGCGCTTTTTCAACAACGATATCTCGGCTGTTCCTCGGATGGCACTGACGGTAGGCGTGGCTACAGTTCTGGACAGCAGAGAGGTTGTCGTCGTCGTCACCGGGCTCCGGAAAGCGTTGGCTCTCAGCAAAGCGATAGGTAAGTATTTTGGACACTTGTATATAAAGCCATCTGCTGAAGAATGGCATTTCCTGCATCAGAGGAGGGCGTCAACCATCTCTGGACTCTTTCTGCCCTGCAACTTCATCCGTGGGCATTAATTGTCGTCGACGAAGATGCTACTTCTGGTCTGTTTTCTTCTTCTTCACCCGTTAATGCTGTCACCGACCCGCTATTGCTATCGTAGAACTACATGTGAAGACTGTCAAGTATTTCAAATCGATCGAACGCGTACAGGATGAAGTAGAGCGTACTCAGGCTGACCTGAAAAAGAGGGGCAAGATAGTAGAGGAACAGGTCGGAAGCATGGAGTAAGCGAATAGGATCCCTGGTTGAATCGGGAAGAATGTTGCGTATTGTAACTACGAGCTCATGACCGCGAGTTAAAGCTAGTGTGTGAAGACTCCTCGAGCGTCAACCCGTTGCGATATTGGTTTTTTTTTTCTATAACAGGGCTTAGATGTGATTATCCTTCTGTTAAATATACATCGATGGATGGATATAGATAGATTTGCGCATACCTCCCATTATCAAGAAGCTGCATAGTAGTTGTCTTTATATGTCTGCTCGAATGTCATAGCTTAGGCAAACGAATGTATGTTGTCTTACAACAAAGATATGCCGATGAACACAAATACGGAATGCAACAATTGTGATTGGTCCAAACGGACGTTTTTCGTACAGTCAGGGAAAGGATACAAGGCTACATGGCATCAAACAAGTATCAGAAGTATCACTGCTATCAGGAGTACAGTCTACACTGTATGCGTGGTCGGTGCAAAGGAACTTGAAGATCTGAGAATCGCGATGGGTGATGAACCCGAATGAAGTTGTGAGAAGAAAGGAACTTGTGGATCTAGTGAGAGCCGCCATAAATCCCAATACTGGCGAGAAGAAGGAAATAATGATAATTAAGATCATCAACTTGCGGGTGATGATCACGACTCCTAGCGCCAGGAATCGTTCAAGGTCTGGCTACCGCTGGAAGGGCTGGTGTACTGCCTGTTGGGGTCGGACTCCCAGGTAACCGCGCCATTATATTTGCGAATGAACTTGTACTGGAAAGTGGTACTGGCGGGAACGTTGACTGAAACTGCAAAGAGTCAGAATAAATAAATAGCCAGCAATTTTCATGATCACTGACCACTCCAGGTGGGATATTTATCCGCGTTAAGAGCAAGAGCGGTGGTCGGGGACCAGTTCTGAAGCGCGTCGATGGAACCAGTCAAGTAGATGCTTTCTGTAGGTCCAGCCGTGATTAGCATGAGAGACATTAATTGGTTGTCGTGATGAACTCACCACCCAAGACAGTCGTTGCGTAAACATTGAAAGTGATGGTGACCGTGCTCCCGCTTCCGCTGCCAGGATCTGTGCTTGAGACGGAGCAATCGCTAGCAACAGTCAAACCAGCAGCACCCCAGCTAGCAGGGATAACTCCTTGTCTGGCGTCGTGAGATGTCAAGACAGAAGCGTAGCTCCAGGTCAAGTCGCTGGCGCTGAGAGGCGCTCCAGTGCTCCTGCTATATTGCTCGGAAAGGGCCCCACCAGAAGGTGTATACTTGGCTACAACGGCCACAAAGCTGTCGGCATAAGTTTTGATGGCAGCGGTGAGAGTAGTAAAGGTGGTGCTGGAAGCGGGATACGTTCCAACCGTGATGGAAGAGGAGAAAGTTGCGAAGAACGGCTGGGACACAGATGTGACATTCAAGGATCCTTGTTGATTCCAGACGATGAGGGCGTCGTAGAGTTGCTCGGCGACAGCCAAGGTCGTCAAATACCATGGCTAAAGAAGACTTCGTTACTTCACAGTTTTTTTTAAAAAAAATGAATGAATGAGGCGCACATTACCGCCGTAATAGCTGTCCTCTGCGTATCTCCCTGTGGCAACACCCACGTTGGCAGCAATGCCTGAGTTGATAGTGTAGATGCTTCGGAAGGCATTGACATATTGAAGAAGGTTGGAAAGGGCTCGGTCAGAGCAAGGTTGGAACGTGACAGGGTCACAGCCTGCAGTAGCATCGAAGGTGTGAATGCTAGAAAGGACAGTATTAGCATCTTTTCCTGTGCGTCCTCCCCCATTGTTGGCGAGAGCATAGCCAGATGACGTCCAGTATTTCTGTATTTGAGAATTATTAACTCATGTTGATCGAAGTAAACACAGCACTCTTGCCTGAAGGTAGCAGAGAAGGTTGCTGGCCTGGGTGGTATACCCCGACACCACGGATGTTTGACCGATCGTGGCAGCGAGTTTGGCTCCTTGCCGGAGTGAACGGTGCTGGACTGCAGTTGTGAAGAACGACCCAGACGAAGAAACCTCTTCCCACAAATCGAAGCTATGCAAAGTATCTGGTGAGTTCACCCCGGCTTTCGATAGCAAAACTTTACTTACGTGCTCTGGCTCCAAGTAGAGGCTACATAATCCAAATCGAGTTTGATGATAGGCCACAGAGTGTTAGTAACGTACGAGGTGTTGCTCTGAGACAACAAATAGTTCGCCCACGTAATGAGCGCATTTGCTCGCAAGGCGGGTCCGTCTGATATTTATGATTTAGTAGGCATTGAAATGTTGTTATTGGTATATACACACCACGCTGAGGACGCCTAAAAAGAAGGTTATTAGATGGGTGGAATGGGCTGCAGAAATGTAATTTAATCTTACCCCCATCCACCGGTGAAAGCACTCAAGTCGATATTGAATTTGGGTTCGCCGAGGCCTCCTGAGCTGATAGTGCCAGACGGATTAGAAACTTGCTGCTGAATCTGCTGCGAAGCTACATAATCGTCTATCCTAGGCCTCAGTGTGGTGTCAAGCCCAAGAGTAAATCTGCAGATGCGAGTTAGTTACAGTGGTCACCACGGGATTATTTAAAACCCACTGGTTAATGATTGCCTGATATACGAGGGCAGAATCGCGAGTCCAAGTATACAGATAGTCCGGGCTGCTCTTTGAAGGAGAGGCAATGACAACTCCCGCCTTTGCGCCTGACGACTTGGACCCGGTAGAACCAATATTGGCTAGCAAACCTGTCTTCGCTACAGCAGATTCAGTCGCATAAAAAGCGTCTGCGGAGCTGGACTGAGCAAGGGCTGGGAGTAAAGCGCTAAGAAAAACGAGCCCTCGCAAGAGTGAAAACCGCATATCTGTAGATGGATGAAAGGACGAAGACGAGGTGGGTTGGTAGTTTCCTTCAACGCCGGCTTGCTTTTATAGCCCGTAAGTTTCTGAGTCTGGAATAAATTATTTTAAACGAGCACCACTTCCATAGGTCATAGGGACAAAATCTTTCGCTTGAGAGGCATTATTCAGAAATTTAAAATGACCATGTGTCGATGTGCCACATCCTAGCGAGGACGTTGAACGGAACAGAGCAGTATCTTGGCAGGGAGGAACCGTAAGGAAAGACAGGACACCAAGACATTGCAAGTTGCGTCAACAGCTAGGGATTGGTCAGGAACCTTAGTAAGATGGCCCGATTACTTCCTATATGTCAGAAAACATGAGTATGCTCCTTAGGAAGTCGGACGTTAAGCAAAAGAAGAGTCATGGCTAGCGTGGCTAGTCATGGTCGCGAAGAGAGTGTGTGATCGATCGCCGAGGGTTGAATCTCATCAGAGGAAGCCTCCGCGGCAACGCACGTGGCACACGTGGCTACAGCCGATCCGACAGACACTGTCGGCGTTTGACTCCGAGTAGTTGTTCTTGTCAAGCCTCGCTTCCTTTCTCGGATTGCTTGTGATTTCTGGTCTATGTCATCAACGTCAAGTGACTCCCTGAGTTGCGTCCAAGAGAACTTAAACATCTGATTCCTACCTTCTCCAAAACTCTCCTTCCGACTAAGAGACTGCTCCCGGTACACTTTTGCCTTCGACTTGGCAGGCGGGTCAATTGGAGAAAATGTCTTGAGGTCTCCACTTATTTTTTTTTAAAGATCTACATGGATCCACCCCACAAACCCCGGACATCCCCACAGCGTCGGTAGTCTGTAGGACTGATTACTGTCATAGTAGCACATGTGCTCTTGTATACCCCATGCTTAGTCCCCATTGGGCCAAAGCAAGCAGTTGGAACCGAGTCTGCCTAGGCTTGAAAGTTGCATTCCTCGCCGCACACGCGGCAGACTTATTGCGTTTAATTGACACACATCGTTTGATAGTGTACTGTAGTCTCCTGGAATTACGGGCTCGGTTTTTCATGCCTAGAAACCGAGGGATACTGGAGTCTTTCGATTATTGTATAAAAGAAAGTCCGTGGATCACAAATCAGCAATGTGTAGAGAACTAATTTGCGTCAAATGTTTGCTGACCTTATCGATGCTTCAAAGACATAGCGCAGTCTTGGGACCATCTTGTGATCTTCAACTCTGAACATCCATGAAAAACGTTCAACATGGAAGGTATAGATAGGGTGGTGAACCGTGATAATATAAATGTCCCCTGACACTATCTCGTCAGCAACCAGGGGATGACATAAATGCATCTGACCATCTTTCATCCAGGAGTTCCAAAATATCAGAGGTATCTGCTTTAAAAAATTAAACCGAGAATATCTGCGAATATCTGAAGAATTTCTCCAGTGATACACGTAGGAGTTGCTATCGGCTATTTGTGCTTTCTGATATCTTCTTTCTGGAGCTTCTCTGCTTCCATCGATATAGCAGCCGCGGAATTTAGAGCACAATATCCAGTCCGTCGGATTTTTCGAATTCTATTGACCGGTGCTACTGTCTAATTTTAATACATCGTTCCGAGCCTAACAATCCCACTCACGTTACATGTATGGTATCACTGGACACATCTGGAAGTCCCGTATAAGAGTTCCTTTGAATCGAAAAAGAAACTTGAAGCATCTCGTCATAGTGCCTCGTATTCAAGGGCGCATCGTAAAGTCACCGGCGAAGGCGGAATTATGATGCCTAGCCACTGTAAATTTAAAATTTTCTCTGTCCTAGGACCAGTGTTGTTTCATAGCATGACGCAAGCCAGAAATGCGGACCCGTTAATGCGGGCGAGTCTCGATAAACATGAATAATCGAAGGGGCTCGGACGTTATACTTCAAGGCGTCGGATCTATCGACCTCGTGACTCACGAAGAGTGAAGAGCATATGCGCTTTTAAGACGAAGATGGCGCCGAATCCATCTCTTCTGAAGAAGGCCAAGTGGAAGGGTGTTCACAGTAGAGATATAGTCAGCTGAGGGCATTCCTGCTACGCGATGTTCATGGTGTGTACCGATGGGAAAACACATCAAGACATCCATAGGGTAAGAACATACAGAGAAATATCTACATGAATACATATTTTAAACAAAGAAAATATTAAGAAACATTAATAAAAATAACACATAACTGGGTCTATCCTCTCTGTCTCTGCATTTTCATCCACTCATCCAAGCTCTCTTTTCGAGCCTCGATCCGATGCACCGCTCGTAAATGTCGTCTAAGATCATACGCTCGCGTGAAAACGTAATCGCACCCAGTGGGGCGAGAAAGATTCATGTCCGGCGCTTGCTTCCCCGCCTCCACATTCAGATCCACAACAGATTCGTATGCCACGTTCTCGAGGCCAGGGTAAGGGCACAGCAATGTCTTCGCATTCTTCAAACTCATCCTCGCTCGCATGGCATACGCGTTACCGGTGATAGCATCGATATCGATGAGATCTTCGCCGTTAGCCCCGTGCAGCTCGTCAGCTGCCGTCTCCTCGCTAGAACTTGGGTCATCTGATCCTGAATCAAGTGATTTCGTATGTGCTTTTGCAAGATGACGCTGGAGAAGGTGTTTGTAGCCATAGGCGCATCCGCACCCGTCATGAGGACAAACAAAATCGCGGCGTCCAAGATGGGCGACGATGTTATGAGTTTGAAGTGCCTTTTTCTTTGAAATTATTTTCGTCAATATTTTGAATCGTACGAAGGTGAGTGATACTTACCGATTTAAAATATTTTTCGCACCCCGGAGACTCGCACTTCCAATCTCTGCCCAATTCACCACCTCGCCGCTTCTTTCTCTTGGGTTCAGCCGCCTGGCTTTCATCGCCCGAGTCTGCGGCTGCAGCATCCAGCTCCTTCTCAAGCGCCTGCTCTTCATGTAGCTTTTGATGGGCACGAAGTCCTTTGTGGGTTGAAAACGTACGACCATCGCATCCTGGATGCAAACATATTGGAAGATGAGCTGTGCGGTTATGGTGCTGGAGTGCAGTCCATGTCGGGAAATACATAGCATCTTCCGAGGCAGCCAGACACTGCGATTGTATACAGATGTAGCGCTTAGCTATAAACGAGATAGTGAGCTGTTAATCTAAAATATATGGGCGGGTACGCAACTTACCGTCGTGGGTCTTCATGTGAGCTCGTAGATGCTGGTTTGTAGCAAATGATTTTATACACCCTTTATGTTCACATTGGTAAGGCTTGGTACCAGGCGGTGCATGCACTGAGCAAAAATGAGCTCGTAGTTGATGATGCTTTGCGAATGCTTCGACACAGCCTGCTTCAGTGCACTGCAATATAGTTGGGAACAGTAAAAAAATATCATGACAGTAGACATACGACAAATGGTTTGGCGCCATTATGCCAATCCATATGAACTTGAAGATGCTGTGTAGTCCAAAATCGTTTTTCGCAACCCTCTTTCTCGCACACGAGGGGCCTGGCAGACTCAGGAAGGTGGGAGCGACTATGGGCATGCAGGTGCGTTTCACGAAGGTACGACTTGTTGCAAGTCTCGCAGACAAAGGGACGCTGGATAGTATTGTTAAGAGCAAGGAGTGCAAGAAGAAAGATATAAGATACCGACGTCTCCAGTGTGGGAGCGCTCGTGCTCTGCCAGTCGTGAAGGCTTTGAATATGCTTTTGAGCAGCTAGTATAGGTACACTGATAACGCCTTTTGGTATAGGGCATAAGAACACCATTCACAAGAACAGGTGGACAAGCAGGATTGGTGGAACACGAGGGGTCGAGATCGGAGTCGGTTGGTGCATAGTTTGAAGGTTCAGGACTAGAAGCGAGGCGCAAGACGAGATTTGCGTCATCGTGGGGGTTCGGAGCCTTGCGTTTACCGAGAACGCTGGAAGAATGGAGGAGAACTGTCTGAGACGAGGAGGGCATGTCGGTGCAGCTCAGAACGAGCAGCCAGGAATTTTGGGCGGAGTTGCCCCGGTCCTGGGGGCCGCACTGGCCACGAGGCAAAATTACTGTAACCTCTATTTGGCAATGTGCTTTAGACCAAACAACTGAACGCGATGCGTCACGCCGTGACTTGTCGCGAACTGAACCTGCTGAGTCAGCACCTTCAACAGCTCGTCCACATCGACAGTCAACAATCCCTTTGTAGTCGTTCTCCACCTCTCCTACTCAAGTCCAGGTGACACTGGGCCTCCTCATCCACCCATCCACGACGCGTTCATTTTTTTTTTTCCTTAATGGATGACACGCGCAATCTCCGCCTGCGCATCCTCTACACCATCAACAGCTCCCCACAGTACATCCTCGCTCGCTCCCATGCGCCTGTACCAGTGTGTCTGATTCTGTCAGACTGCAAGGTAGAGCCAGACTGTCTTGAAGCTGAAGAGTGGCCTGCTCTTTATGCGACCGTATCGCTGAAGAAATGCCTCGACGCTATCTGTCAGTCGAGTCCTGAGCTGTTACAAGACAGTACTCGCGATTTTTCCGTGTATGTTCTCGATCCCCTCGAGTCCAATTCGGCACCCGCACCTGTCAATATTTCTAGCTCGAGCCCTGGAACCTCGGCATCAGCACGCGACGTAGAGCATCCTCGAGGCGTGGCTGTTGGACTTGGGCTGATGTCGTGGGCTTTGCAGACAGACCAAAGCGATGCCGTGACAGTCGTCGGTACCCTTATTAAATCTGGAACACGGCAGGAAGCTCTAGAAGTTATATTTGCGCTTCGCGAGGTACACCTTTCGTTGAATTTCGCAAAACCCATCTCATCATTTTTTCAACTAGACTGCGGCAATGAAGAAAGCATCTTTGCCTGGATGCAGTTCATGGGCTTCTTCTATGCCCATAGGCTCAGTCAGCAGGAGTTTCCAACCTCCAGTCTCCAAAGTAGATCAGGGATCGCGTATTTCTACCTCCAATGCATGTGCTACCGTAACGCAACCACGCTCTCAATCTAAGCAGGTAACTTCCTATTATTACAATTTCATTCATTCATCCTCTGAATTATGCCGTGTAGCCTCACAGCGCAAGTGCAACAGACGCTTCCAGCGTTGCCTCGACATCCGCTTCCCAGACACCACATCTTTCTGCTGAGCCATCCTCCTCTAAATCCATGCCTCCTCCTGCTCCACCATTGTCCGCTATGTCAGCAGAGACCCTTGCTACTCTCAGCGCTATCCATATGCGTACCAAGTCAAAGCAGAAGCCCAAGAAAATGATCCGTACATCTAGCGTCCCTGCTACAGAGTCTGACAAGCTGTTGAAAGGTCCCGAAATATTTACTGGATCTACGAAGAAGATTGGAAGGCCTAAAGGTTCTGGGACAGAAGGCAAAGCAAGAGCAGACAGCGAAAGTGGCGAAGAGCCCAAAGAGGAGATTATTATCATAGATGATAACAGTGACGGAAATAGTTCCTCAGAGAAGCTTCAGTCGTCCAAGGCCGACGATAGGGAGATAGCTCCATGTCCTGCGCCAGATCCAGAACCGAAGGCCAGGAAAAAGCGTAAAAAGCCTGACAAGAACATATCTCCATTCTCTACGACTCCTCTTATTCGACCTACACCTCCCTCATTACCGGTACCACCTGCGCCAAATCCCGCCCCTTCCGCTGAGACGCAACCAGAGCCCACCCTACTGGATCTCCTTGCTTTTATATCCGTTTCTTCCTCGTCAGACCCAAATCCACAGAATGCAGCACTGCTAGCAGCATTAAGCTCAATAGATTCATCTACCTCCACCCAAGCCGAAACAAATCCTCCTTCAGCCACAGGTTCAACCGCGAATCCTGCCTTGATTTTTGCGCTTAGGCAACTTCTTTCTGTCTGTTCGGACGCGACGGACGCGTCGCAATCACAGGGAAACGCACAACTCCCCGCATACCCGACCTCACACCAATCGTCGCACTCGCACGACGATGACATTATCCTATTGGACAAGGAGAACGTAAACCCCACTGCTTTCAAACGAAGAACAGACAAGGAACAAGAAAACGAGAAGCCTAGCGGCCCTTCTTCGTCGAGCAATGGCCTAGGCGCACCTTTCACGGCGAGCAATGCGGATCTGTCTACTCAAAACCGTGGCCTCCGTACTCGTGCCCAAGAGAGTTCCCCTCCCAGTACATCTGCCAGTGTAACTGCTGCGAACCGGGGTATTGGGAGGAAACGGACTTTAAGCGATTTCATGGATGAGCGAGAATCTCGAGAATCTTCCAAAGGCAAGGAGAGGTCAAGAGGTCGACCAAGAGAGGAGCGAAAAGATGGACATCGACATCGTCACAGCTCGTCTTCTGAAAATGGAATGAGGCACTATTCGAGACTTATGGAGTACACCCAGCCTCGATCCTCACAGGAGGGTAATAGCTCCTATTATCAGACTGGATTCGAGGCATGGACGTCGCCGCGGCGATCTGTGAGGGCAAACGAGAACGAAGCTGCTGGAGGTAGCTCGCGAAAGCGACCTAACATAGCTCCGGACTCGCCCACACCTGCAAGGGTGTCCGTTTCGTCTCCTGTGCGTCCAAGTGCTGCGTCAATCCTGTCTCGAAAGAAGTATGTCGTTCCAGAATGGGCTCGCACGAGCACTGCGATGCGGCCGCGCTTATCGGAGGAGGCTCAGCGAGCGTTGGATGAGGCAGAGGAAAAGAGACGGAGAGAGAAGCGGGACGCGCGGCGGAAGACTGTCACCACTATTGTCAATTATCAACGTCCGAAGAAGGATAAGGAGGCCGCTAATGGACGCAAAGCGAAGCCATCTTGTGCCCAAGATGAGAATGCTGCATCCACTAGCACGAAGCCTCCTGCCGATACACGTAGGCCCATTGCAGCCAGCAGTGATTTTCCCCTGTTTGCAATTTCCGACAGGCCCCCATCTTCTCCCAAACCTTCCTCCTCAAGCATACCTGCAATGCCAAAAACTCCAACGAGAGACCGAAATCGAACATTCCGGACACCAGTGGAGTCAGAATCCTTGTTTACGCCGATTACAAGCTCTGCAGGCCCAAGACCTCTAGGCAGCGAATCCAGCCCTTTGTTCTCTCCCTATGTTAGCTTCCCAACTCCTTCACCGCTTACCAGCCACAAGAAAGCAAAGATGTCGCCCATTCAATCTGTCATCACAGGACAGGAGATTCTCGGAGGTGGAGGTTGGATTTCTGGGAAAGCAGCACTGGACATAGAGCAATTACCTCAAGACGACGAAGATGAGGAGGACTTGGAAGCTGCTCTGGATCAGGAGCTCGGCAGGGCTTTTGAGGACGAGGAGCTCTCGTGTCCACCCAGCTCGTTGCCAATCGCAAGCAGCGATTTTGACGTAGATGAAAGTATTCCTCGTGAATCGACAGATGCGTCAACCCAGGACCAAGGGTCGGACTCGGACTCGGACGACGAAGACCAACAACTCCATACGACTAAGCAGCACTGGGCAGGACTACCTCCCTCCTCTCCACCCCCACCGTCTAGTCCCGCTTTAGTGGCGCACGAACCTGAGAGCGACTTCCAAACTGACGATGAAATGGAGGACCTCGAGCTGCCTATAGCCACTTCTGATGTGGAGACCGAGGACTGCATTCCCAATACTGAAGTTTCTTCCCCTGAGGATTCGTTAGCTTATTCGGAAGGTCGTCCAGATCTCGCGAAGACCCTAACTTCAGTATTTTCTGCCGCAGATATGCAAGGTGCCGGCTCGAAGATGAGCATGTCAGAGATGGACATGTTTGAACAATTCACGAATTTCAATGACCAGTCGTCAGACAGGCCACAAGAAGTCAGCAACACGAATACCAACATGGATCTTGATGCCGTTTTCCAGAACGGTCTCGAGGGCATGGATTTCTCGGAGTTCTGGGAGACATTTAAACCCCTGGTCCAAGACCATACGACTGTTCACGCTGGGCCATCTACAACTGGTTCACAGTATGATATGCAGTTTAACTTCGACAACATCGATTATTCTGTTCTTGGTTCTGATGGGCAGCTTGACCATGAGAAGTTGGCGGAGGACGTACACGCATTATTTAGCGGGTGCTTAATGTAGGACGAGGAAGGACTTTATAAGTATTCATACATCATCGAACTTCAGGATTCGGGACACTTGCATTGACCTGTAGAGCAGTCTTTGAACATATTCTTGAAGAGCATGATCACCTTCAGACTTGTAATATATTAAATTGCTTTATTTTGCAAATAAATCGATTATACATCCTATAGTAACAGCTCGGAGCAACTTACGAAGTCTTTCACGAATGAGCAATGGTGATCTACATAATACTTTCCCTTTGTTAGTTCTGGATGTCGTTGCCCCTCATGTACAAACAACGATCGAGATTTCTTTTCGAGGGATCCATTGTCACAGAACGTGCAAAGCTCCGCATATTTATCATGCCGAATGCGGGGCCCAAGATGGTTTCAGCGATGGGTACGAAGTTAAAATAATCCTGTGCTGAACCATGATATCGATGTACGTTCAGTGATGTATCAGCAGCCGAGCATCGGATCTTCCAAACAAACAACCCCCTCATATCGCAACTTTGATGTTTCATCAAATCCATAGGTATAAAAGCACTTCGTGGGCGTAATGGAAATTCAGACTTGCTCTCTCTTCCAACCCTTAGACGCTGGTCGTCTACCTAGGCCTGGTGCCAACATCGATTCATCCGCTACTCAACGAATCTCTTGCGTACATTTCTCGATATCACCATGTTTTCATCAGCGAAGCTTCTTGTTCTTCTCCTGACTGCGTCATTGGCCTACACCCACCCTTTGGAACCCAGAGCCCCGAAGGGCTCAAAGGGTGGTGCTGCGAAGGCAGCAGTATCAAGTAGCACTTCCTCTGCTAAGGCAACGAGCACTTCAGCTGGCGCAAAGCCTACTGCCTCGGTGGCTGTCAATGGCACGATGGCGGCTGCTAATGCCACTTCTGGATACACCAGCCTGCAATCGCTATCTGACGGGAATAAGAAATTCCGTGCAGGGAATAGAACTGCCATTGCTAACTTGACCTCTCAACGTGAAATTTCATTCTTAACAATCATGTAAACAGGAATTCTGACGCTTTCTGTTACAGAACCTTCGTTCATGTTCATGGGGTGCACTGACAATCGGTAGGTTGCACGCCTTTTTTTAAGCGCGCCTCGATCTTAACGACCATGGGATATAGGTTGAGTGCTGGAGCAATCTTCCAGGCACCCGTTGGGTCTGTGGTGTCGCAGAACACCATGGGTAACCAGTACACTAAGAAGGATGGAAACTCGTTAGTGTATCTGTATTTTATTTTAAATGACATTGCTGAAGCTCTTGTTTATGTAGGGATGCAGCATTAACATATGCCATCGAGAGTCTCGGGGTGCAGCATGTCATTGTTCTTGGCCATTATGGCTGCAAGAGCGTCGAGACCGCGATTACCTTTGCCTATGACCGTGAGCACAAGGGTGGCGTCATGAAATGGGTGAAGCCCATTACGAAGATGTTCAAGAAATCCAACAGGTGAATCATCTTTTCCGCACTTATAATTCGTATATTGACTGTTCATCGACAGAGCTGAGATCAAGACCCTCCGCGAGTCAAAGAAGGCCCAGCGGGGTAAGAAGGACCAAATGAAGGTTCCTCCGAAGGCTGATGACCGTACGATGATGTCTATTAATCAAATTACTGCGTTCTGACTCGCTTGATGTAGCTGGTTTCCGTGCCGTTGTGGAGGAGAATGTGAAAGCCACCGTCAAGAATCTCAAGAAAGAAAGCTTCTTGACTAAGGTAAGTTTACCTATTCACCTCTTATCCTGATAACGACTAATAGTTACACGCAGATCTACAAGAAGCAGAAGAAGGCGGCTGGCAAGAGCGGCAAGAAGGATAACAAGAAGAAAGACGTCGAAGTCTATGTGCATGGTCTTGTGTACGATGAGTCTTCTGGTGAGGTGAAGGACCTTCGTGTTTCCTTTGGCCCTCCCGGAAAGACTGTCCCCACCGTTCCGTTTGAAGCTATTGCTGCTGCAAAGAACGCGAAGCACGCGGGAAAGAAAGACAAGAAGAACCCTACCAGCAGTGCGTCAGCGACCTCCACAAGCGCGAAGGCAAGCTCTACTAGCGCTGCAGCCAAGGCCGCTCAGACAAAGAAATAGATAGTTCTTTACTTGCAGAGTTGGGAATATGGAGGAGTTCAGAGATCAGTCCAGTAACTGATGGCACGTCGATGGTGTAGTCGAGACAGCTGAGTATATAGTCTACGTGAATGCATTGATATGGAAGAATCAATTCATGAGAGTGAGAATTCCTGCGAAAATGTACAGCTGGTATGTAGCGAAGGATTCACTGCGACGTGGTCACGACTCATGGCGGTGCATACTCAGTGAGTTCGCTTAGGTAACTTAACCCAAGCTTGCATTTATCACCACACGCCGCAGTAGGGTACTTGCTTTGTATACCCCAGGTGTATACGCTCGTATTCAATTCTCCTTTGGCTTTCTGTATTCAATGCTCAGCGAGAAGGCTAAAGGAAAACAACGAGCTGTCGAACCGGTCGCGGACTCAAACCAAGCACAAACCTCAGGCGAAGAGCCTGAAGCTGCGCCTACCTCGCGCGACCTTGTAGTACGATTTACCGAAGGCAGCCCAGATCTTACTGTGTGCGTCAGCAAGCAGGATTCAGTCAGGGATGTTAAAAAACATGTGTGTTCGAGCTCAACGCTCAGTCTCCTTCTACCCCGTATTGTCCTGACTCTATATGTTTACATAGATTCGTGAAGCGCGATCGGAATTGAAGGATCGACGACTACGCCTCATTCATTCTGGTCGTCTACTGACGGATGGAACCTTCCTATATTCGTGGCTTACATCCCTGGAAGAGCGGCAACAGCGAGCAGCTCCGGAAGGCGAGGATGGCGAGAAAATATCAGCGGGGACAGGCGGTGCCACTACTTGGATACATTGCTCGGTTGGACCGAAGATAACGCCGGGCGAGGAAGAGAGCGATGAAGGGAAGCAGGTAATGATTAGTTCTTTACTTTCAAGAAATGTTACCGATACAATGTGGCTCCAGGTAGCCCAACTTCAGCCTGCGCGTGGCTTTGACCGGCTTGCCTCAGTGGGTTTCTCAGAGGAAGATATTGCCAATTTCCGCCGCCAGTTTCACAGTCAATCATCATCTAATTACCTTGACGCTGAATTCGAAACAGAGGAGGAATGCGAGTCCTTCATCTCTCTTTCCCATACTTCGGGTGTCGATGCTAATATTCAACATGAATAGACGACGAACATGCAAGAGCTCTCGAAGAGCAATGGATAGACTCCATAGACAACACAGGAACAGCCTCCTTGTCACAGTCGTCCACGTCCTCGAATACCTCTGTTCTGCAGGGTGTCTTGATTGGCTTCTTCTTCCCCCTCCTCCCGTTCTTCTTCATGCGCAGCCAGAAGCCTCCGGTATTTTGGGATGATGACAGTGAGCAAGAACCTCTGCCAAACGTCATATTCTCGTGAGTTCAAGGCTTCCCATCCATACTGCCAGTTGCTCAAAGTGTTGGTTGTAGGCAACGCACGCAGATGGGACTGGTCGTTGGCTTCCTCGTCAATATCCTTTTTGGGATGTGGCGATTCTTGTTGGATTCCTCATAACTTTCGCGCTGCATGCTCCGCTTATCCTTTTTCTTTCTTCACCGGCTTGATACATCTATCGATTCATTCGCATAATATTCATCGATACCCATAACATTATTACATTGTATAAATACAGCGATGATTAATGATATACATGATTGGAGACCATAGCGGACATGTCTTAAGACAGCTTCAAACATCGTAGACAACTCGTGCCCCCACCCATGGGTAGGGGTAATTATGCTGGTAAAAGTTCCTGACTGTTCGACGTCCGGCAAGACGAGGAATGGTAGCATAGGAAGCACCCAACTATAAAATGGATTGTCAATAAATGAACGAACAAAGAATATTTGGTTGTACACACCACGACGCGATGCTTTGTGTCAAAAAAGTCTGTCGAATATCTAAACCGTGGACCGGTCAGTACCGTGAAATGCAAATGCACTTATGATACTCACCCAATGAATAACTCCGTAGGGGCAATCCCATCGTGAGTATCAAACAATGTCGATGTCCACTCCCAAACGCCTCCATTGGAGCCCTTCCCTTCATGGTCCTGGAGTCCCATGGTTGCTCTGTGAAATTCGCAAAAAAGAAATAAGAAACATATATAGAATGAACAGTGGTAAAAGAGAACACGAACGGGACAGGATGCCAGTTCCTGAAACCGACATTTGCACCTCCCTCATGACCAACGTCGTACGTGTCCAATAAGAGTCTTAGCTCCGGCTCAGTAGGGAGTCGCCCGCCCTTCGATTGCGCGTACAGGACCATGTCATCGTAGGACGTGAGCACCGGCCAGTGCTCTGCGACGTTGATAGGGACGGGGCCGAACATTGTTCGAACCTGGAAATTATTCCCGAAGTTAGATGTAATTTCTGGACCGTATGAAAAAAAGATAACGAGCCTTGAGCTCCCCATCTTCCTCCACCCAACTCTTCGGCATCCCCACCTTACTCTCTTCAGCGGTCTTGTAGAAAGCCAAAAACTCGCCATTCGTAACCGGGCGCCATTCAGCCCTGAACGCTCCAACGTGCACTGTGCGTACAGGGCTCTCATTGTCCCATCCATAGGTCCGCCCGTCGACTAGCTCCGCGTGCTCAGGGAGCTTGTCGTCCGCCTCGGAATCGTCGTGTCCGAGGACGACGGTTCCGGGGCCGAGGGTAACGCTGGGCGTGGACGGGAGCGGGGTGGAGCGCCACTGGTGCGCTAGGACCTCCCATGGGGGAGTAGAGAACCCTGGGGGAGGGAGCGTCCCTGCTCCTGCGCGTTGGATGAGCATGTATAGGAGTGTCTAGGCGGGCATGGGCGGTGCATCAGTTCCTTATTGTCCCGAAGGACAAGTTCCGAAAGACTGACCTCGATGTGCCATCCCTCGTGCTCGATCGTCATAACCAGCGTCCGGGCGATGTTCCTCGTCAGCGGGCGCGCGCCGCTCTGCAGCTCTTCGTAGAGGCGCATGAGGCGGGCACGGACGCCGTTCCGGAATATGATGATGGAATCTAAGGTGGGCCAGTCTTCGTCTTTCTCTGGTACCTCGGAGTGGTTCTTTGTTTCGTTCATGAGCTAGGTGGGTCTTTTTGGAAAAGAAGTACGTACATGGCAATGGTCGGGATCATCGACGTGGGGGTCAATTCCTCGCTGGAGGTGAGACTATGTTAATGTCCTGGATAGAATGGAGCTAAGAAGTGCTCGCCTCGAAGATGTTCCAAAAGTATTTTGGCTCAGTGGGACTGCCTCCAATAGCCTTTGAAAGGAGCATATCCAAGAACCTTACGATGCATATTTAGTCTCACTGTTGTTCTGTTCGGCCAAGAAAACAGCTCACGTAGGGATATGACCGATATAAAACAGACACTTGTGCCTCAGATCAATCGGTTTCTGGTGCAGCATCTCCTGCGGGATCATCTGCAGCGTCACCATGTCCCATGCAGACCAGAGGGTGCGCCATTCCTCCGGAGTGGGGATGTTTGTTCCAGGTCTGAAGGAGGGGGCTTGTGAGAGCGGCGGGAAGACCACGGTGGGGCGCTCGAGGATGAGGAGGGTGCATTTTCCTGAGGCGATGGGGAGGGTATAGAGGATGCGCAAAGAACTGAGGGATATAGCGAGGAGTTGGGGCGCTTGGGAAGGGTCTGTGGAGAGTTTGGGAACACAAGACTAGATGGACGATTAGTTGGAAGGAAGCGTAGTCGTAGGCGTTGACTTACGGAATAGTCTGTCGGGTTATATGTTGCTGAGGTGAAGTAGTCGTTGCAGGGGGTCCAAATGCCCTTCTGCTGGGTTGCGATGAAGTCAAAATCACTATCATCATTGTTAGCGATAACCCCGACGTAGCCTCCTGAAGCATGCTTGTCAAAGACAGTTTTCAGAAGGCTAGCGGACGGCCTAGGTACATAGACGTAGGTCTCAGGAAGATCTGAGTGAAGGGAAATTTCAGAGGAGGGAGTACCAGCACGAGACTCTGGCAAAGCAGAGTCTGAACTGGAAGGAGAAGTAGAGGAAGACGAGGATGCCATCTTTTGAATTCAGAAGATGAAATTGCGCAAAAAGCAGCTGTAATTTATTGGGAAGAGATACAAGGCATTTTATAGGATTCTACGGAGCCTAATAACACATACAAAGGAAGCTGAATGGATATTTGCATTTGCCCAACGATTTGGGGTTGATTTGGGACCAGCGAATCCGTGCACGCCACGATAGCGCACGTAAGGATACGGATAAGACGTTTGTCGGAGATTGAAGATGAGCCAGAGAGTGGGAGCGGAGTACGGAGCGAGTCGGGGTGATCCTTGACACGCGGAGAGGAAGGGCATCCGGTGCACAATAGCAGCAGCGAGGACCAATCACAAGAGGCAATTTGAAGGGTGGCGACTGGATGAATACAGGTAGACTGTTCGATAGAAATCACGAGGAGGGCGATAGGGATCATGATCCGATGAGCCTACAATACGAGGGGCCGTGCACGATGGTCCATGAGGTAAAGCTGCCTAGTCGGCCCCCCCCTGCGAGGCAACAAGTGGTTGGGTGACCTAGGCGGTGACAAGTCGTTACATGTGACGAGGGGGTGGGAAATGCGGGGCTTGAGCTGCAGGGTCCATTGGGGGTGCCATCTACCAAGAAAATCGAGAAAAAGGACGGAGAGGGGAACAGAGAGACAGAGAGGACGTCGATGGCGCGGTCAGCGCAGGAAAGACGCGTCTTGCAGTCTCTGCGAGGTATATGTAGCCTGTGTTCAAACTCAGCCGATGGTGTGCTATGGCGTGCTTTAGATCACGTGAAGATGTAGCGCGTTTGTTTGGAAGGGACCAAACAACGCGCTGTGACGTTGCCTACTGGCCCCTGATAGGCTGAACGCAGAGGCTTCCTGCACCATGACACCGTGTAATAGTGCGCTCTGTTTCCATGCGGGCGACGTCGAGCGAGCTTCTTTCCATCTATTTCCAGCCGCCTCAGCCCTTCTACTCCCTAGGCTAGCCGTGATACCACCGCCCAAGAGCTATCTGCGAAATGTGCCACACACTCCTGGCCCTTGATCACACCCATTTGCCCTTCCCCGCCGGCGATTTCCCTGGTACCCATGTCTTCTTCGCCCATCACCCATATTCCCCCAGAACTCCTCGCGGAAATATTCTACTTTTGTTCTCCAAACAACCAGGTCGTAGTCTCTAACCATGCCCCCCAGTTCCTCGTCGCTCAGGTATGCAGCACATGGAGGACTATTGCGCTCGATCCCGCCCTATGGGCTTCTTTCAAGGTCTATATTCACCCAGAGCGCTCGATACCCTCCAGCTCTCTCATTCGCCTATGGCTAGATCGTTCCGCCAAGCAGCCCCTGTCGCTCTCCATCGAGGTAGACACATTCCCTCCGCTCCCTACACACCTCCTCCAGGCCGTGCAGAACATCATCTCCGTCATTTCTCCCAGCTCACCGCGCTGGAAGTCCCTATCCGTGTCTCTCCCCGGGCAGCATGCTCTCCTCCCACTCTTATTCCGTCGTGGCACGCCCAGGCTCGAGAGCCTGGTTCTCGATCTCCACGCAGCGGGTATCAAGGAGAAAAATGACATTGACCTCGTTCTCCGCTCCTGTTCTGCTCTCACCCAGTTTTCGTTCGGCGACAGACCGACATGGGGGGCTTGGGATACGCCTTACTGGGGGATAATGCTGAATCGGCTGCGGGCCCCATGGCACAAGCTTACCAGACTTATCGTCGATGCCTGGATCCAGCTCCATAGCACCTACATCCTGCTTTCCCAGTGCACCAACCTTGTTGAGTGCGACCTGCGTAGATTTGGCGGAGATGCGCTCCAATTTGCAGGTGACCGGTCTATATCTCCCCTCCTATTGCCCCACCTAGAGAGGTTGTCCATATACCAGCATCAAGCAGAGGAGGGCTTAGGACCTCTACTCGACTCCCTCATTTGCCCCAACCTCCGCCAGTGCGATTTCTCCTTTGGGTTCACCCCTTCAGGGGCATGGCCCCAGTCCCACTTTGATGCCTTCCTCCTCCGCTCCGAATGTCATCTCGAGCGCATCCTCCTCGAGTATGCATATATCTCAGAGGATGAGCTCATCCAGTGCCTCCAGCGCACGTCGCCGTCACTTACATCCCTCAGGATGTATGAATCCCAAAACGATACCGGCATCACCGACAAGCTGCTGGGCTTGCTTACCTATTCACCCGGACAGCAGCACCCTCCTCTTTGCCCGCAGCTGAGGACACTCATATTACACCAGAGCATCAAATGCTCCGACGGAGCGTTAGTTGCCATGCTCCAATCGCGGGAAGACCCCGTTCCAGGTTCGCCCTGCGTGCCATTGGACCACGTAGAGATCAAGGTCTCTAAAGCTCTCCTGAAGAACACCTCGGATATCCAATACCTCAAGGATCGTTAGCAAAGCCCGCCATGTATTCCACGCGAGAGATTAAGTTACATTATACTCGCTGCCGTACGTAGCCCGCGGCACGAGTGGTAGCTTCCGATCCTATGATAGTATTACAATCTCTAACGAACGAAGGTGTATGGTGGGTGGGGTGATCCAGACCGAAGCTAGGGGAGGGGTATCTAACCAGTTTTCCGTATCCTAAATACAAGCTGGTCCATAGTGATAATATGCGACGAAGGTGAAGAGCGATGGATGTGTGAACCAGAATCAGAAGATAGAATGCATGAAAAATGATCTGCCGTGACTCCTCAGTAAAAACGAAAATTCCAGTAAACGTCCTGCAACAGTCCAGTATTTCTACACCTGACCGTTTGTTGCCAGATTGTCGCGTTTTTGACCTCCAATGTTAGACTTTAGTCCCGTGGTTAGTCCAGTGAATGGCAGTCAACCGGGCAGCGATGGAACCAAAATCATCCACTAGAAGTCATATCAGAGTCCAGTGATAGTCCTGTCGTGGTCAGACATTTATATGCATATCCGTCATCTAATGGTCCAGTGGTAGTCTTGTACTGGTCAGGTCGAAATCTATTTATTTAATTACAATCTTTTTTTATGTATAGTACTTAAACTTTCACTTTCCCTTAACAATTCATAAATGTTAGATTTCTCAATTATTGATTTCAGTTGCATTATTCTTCAAGTAAATTAGTTTGCTCACAGATCACACTATTGTTAGTGGGGAGTGCAAGTGAGCAAACTAACTTTTGTATTTTGGTGAGCCCATAGGGTACAGTGATCCACCATCACTTAGTAAATCACCACTGTTTGTTACATTTCTGATTTGCTTCGTTCTCCACTATTATTGCATATATTAAGTTTAAATAAATTGTAATATACTCTATTGCTTCTTTAGAATGTGTCCTTCCAGTTTGAAGACAAAATGTGAAGTTCATGCAATAGAATTCCATGTCTGCTGAGCATTGATCTTGTGTGTGTTATCGCATGCCATGAGCGTAGGCGTAGTCAAGCATAGCTGTCATGTTGTGGGGGTGGAAGGTCCGGTGCATATCGAAGAGTGCACCGGACTCCAGGTTGTGGCCAATGGGGGACACAGACAGGTCACCCAACAGCTCTACTGACAGGTGTATTGTGTAACTACATGTCTCTCCACTATAAGAATAATCCTGTCAAAGGAAGGTGAGGGTGGGTGGGAAAGCGAAGAATAGAGAAGGCTCAGAAGAAATATGGAAAGCAAGTACGACTTGCAAGGTAGTAGTCGGAAGGTGCTGGTAAGGTAAGAAAGAGGAACATGTAAGCGTAGTAATGATGTGGCATGACTTCATACACAAGAATTTCCACCCAACTCCGTAAACTCTGTTAGGATGGAACACTCTTGTGTGTGCTATTGCATACCATGAGCATAGACATAGTTGAGCATAGCTGTTGTGTTGTGGGGGTGGAAGGTCTGGTGCATATTGAAGAGTGAACTGGACTCCAGGTTGTAGGGCCGATGGGGGATGCAGACAGGTCACCCACAGAAAAAACACACAGCTGTTGGCATCTGCCAACAGCTAACCCCCAACCTAGTCTTCCTTTTGATGGCATTTGCAAGATGGGATGTGCACAGGTGAGATCTGTTCAGCATGTAGTGGAGCGACATCTTCAAGGGAATGCCAGTAGCTCAAAAAGGCGTCTGAAGACCAGCGTCCCATGACCTTGACAACTTCGGGTGATACACCTGCAAGAAGCAGCTCAGTCGTGCCACCAATCCTGAAGCTATGGCCTGTCATGCATGGGTAGCCAGCTGTAACCCAGATCTGGTTGCAGCAATCGAGGAACTTGTTTCAAGTTAGGACTCGAGGACCATGTGGGGTGATATAAGAAAATAATGGGCAGGATTTTGAGAGGCGATTGGTGTTCAAATGGTTTGTGAGGGTACAGAGAGGGTTAACAATGCCTTTTTGTATGAGCAATATCACATCTTCTCCACGTCTCATAGTTTTGGTTCTGGGAAGGTGTAATAGCCAGGAAGCTGAGTTGCAAGAAGAGTGCCACAGGTTGCTATGAGCTGGGTGGGATAGGGTGGAGAAGTCTGTGGAGGAGGTAGGAAGAAGTTCTCCTAGGTGACATTGACCCCAAAATGCTATGCAGGCACATGCAGCTATTGCTGCATCAAGTGGATGGGTTGAATTGAGGGTACTGACTAGTGTGATAAGCATGGTAGTGTTTATAGGAGGGCATGGTGGTTGTTTGTGGTGGTTCGGTGTGAGGTTGACAACACCATTGAGGACATAGTGTAAGTGTTTGCTTCTTTTCCACTCAGCATTGTTCACAGCATGCCAGGCTTTGATGGCTGCAATCTTGTTCTTTGCATTTGAACCTGAGAGCTGGCCAGCACCAGAGGCTGCAAAAGTGCATAGGACAAATTCATTAGCTGGAAGCCTCAGGTGACCTGGGACATTCTCTCTATCACAAAAGAGGAGGAATTGTCATACAGAGGATGAATAAC
>JASFDH010000447.1:0-24041 GCA_036937195.1 Nidularia pulvinata
CTCCAGGACTCAGCCTTAGCTTGTCTTGCTCATTGCAAGTGTTGAACTGCTCTGCTGCTCTTCCCACTTCAACAATTCCTGCATGCCTTCCTTGCTCTGTTCAACTATCATCTCCAGCATGCCCCAATCTCTGGAAAAGTCCTAGAAGTCAAGGTTATGCCAAGCCATTACTATCTAGAAGTTGTCGCCCATACTGATGCAAGTGGGAAACTGAGGCTAGGCATGCAGAGGTGGCTTCAGGCTCCCTGGAATTGTTGGATCCACCTGATGATCCTGGATACCAATTCTTGTAGGCCCATGGTCTTGTGATCAATAACCCAGATCTGGGCCTCATTGCTGTATTGCTGATTGGAATGGCTCAGGTGTCATCTGTCATCTTTACAGTTAAGCTGGGTGATGTGTTGTGAAAGGGTCAAAGGATTTCTTCAAATTTGGTGACTCCGATATTGTCATAATGTTTGACACTAAGGCAAATGCAAAGCTTCCCCAAGTTATCCATCCTCTTACTCACTATAACTTTAGTTCTCACATTGCTACTGCCCATCTCACTCACTAAAGGCCATCTTTCTACACCTTATGTTTGGCAAAACTTCCCACTTCCTTTGCTCCAGCAGCTACATCATGCCAGTTCATTGACTATTCTTTAGATAAAAATGATTGATTTCCCTTATCTGTGAACAACTTATTTATTTGTTCTATGAGCAGAAATCACTAATTACTCCATGCCTGATGATTGCTGTCCAATCTCATTTGAGGGGTTGGCATTGTGGTAAGTTGCACATACACATGAAAAATGCTATACTTACATACTTGTTGATCCATGCAATACACTTACCTGTAATTCTATTGGTGTTTGACATGCTTGTTCTTTTCATACACATATTCTTGAGTGGGAGGTTATTATCTGTTGGAGATTCATCTGACACAATTGTAAAGGGAAATATCTTGGGCTTAGTAATAGACTTAGTAATTATCTTAGTGATCATTGACTCAGTATATAGATTCTGTAGTTTACTGGAATACAGTAGAATACTTGTATAGTAATATAAAAGGGCCTCTGTAAGAGGACCTATAATCAATCAGTTTATTCTCTTATTAACTGCATGACCTCAATTCACAACATTATCTTGCATATTTTGTTGTATTTTTGCATTGCAGCAAAAAAATGATGATTTCACTACCAGCAAGAAGAAGATGAAGGCCAATCCAACCAACTGCTAATCAACTCATACAGAACTGACTTGACAACTTGATCCAATTCTCAAAGCCAATCCTCAGATATTTTGTGGAATGTGTTGCTAGCCTGGCTGCAAAGAGCAAGTATGTACAGAAAAGAAAACCACCTGCTTAGTGATAAATCTCTTTATCCCCATGTACTTAACTGAACCAATAAACAGGGTCCTCCACCAGAAGCAAGCCTCTGCCAAACTGAATCCTAATGACTTGCTCATGTTTTTCAATTGATGATGCAAGTCAGAAGTAACTTTATGTTGAACAAGACTCAGATCACCTCATATGTCTAGGAGTGCTCAGTCTCAGAAGATCCAACTTATTGTTGTGTGGCTGCAGCTATAAAAGCATATTGTCTCTCTCTTTGCTAAATTATTCTGTCTGTTTCAAGTCTTTGCCTCACTGTTTCAACATGACTTTTGCCATTGACCAGCATGCCTTCAACTTCTCTCCACCATCAAATGACACTGCTCAGCCTCCAGGGTATCTGCTGCCATTGAATTCCCCACCTCCCATACTTGAAATCTTGACAGCTCCATTGATGATAGCTTGTGCAGCCCAATCCTCTAATACTGAGACTCAGTATTCAATCCCTGTAATAACTGTCACTGCACCACCCCAGCACATTCAGTGCTTTGACCCTGCATGGATGATTTAAGCACTCCAACCATGACTCCAGACAGCAAAAATCTTCCCATCAACTCAGGCTTTCACCTGCAGATCAACATTACAATGAAAGGTCCCTCTTATTTCTCTTCTGAAGACAGAGTGTGTTTGATGTATGAGTACACTCACAAGAGCATGCAGTGGTCTCTGAGGACATGGAATGGATCAGAAAATGGGGCACTGGATCTTGCTGCATTGTGGCAGTCATTCCAGTACATGGTACATGAATCATCAGGAATACCAGCTGATATCATGCCATATGCTTCTTTGCCATCTGAAACCTTCTTTGTCTCCATCCATGTCCCCACCCAAGGTCCAGAATTCTGTGTCACCATCTTCATCACAGCCTGAGGCACTAGATTCCATGTTGCTCTCTTCATTCCTAGCTAAAGCCCAGGTTTCTTTGCCACCTTTGCCATCCTCTAATCAAGCTACCCTGGTGCCACTATCCCTCTTCTGCAAGCAGAGGCAAGTTGTGATCTTTTGTTGTACCACATCCAAACAGGGCAGCTACCTGCATATCTAATTCCTGTGGATACTATAGGTACTTACCACATATTTTTTTCCTTAGACCAATTTACTTAACCTGACTTCTGAATTGCCAGTGGCTGGTACCTTCTCTCTTCCTCAGGACCTCCACCTTGAGTTAAATAATTCCATGTATACAACTACCATGTTTGTCCCAGGTACATACCCACTTATCTTTACACTGTTTCCTCACACCCTTAATTCATCCTGTCCACCAAATCACTAGCTTCTGTTCCCTCTTCCTTTTTACAAGTTTTGATTCAGACTTTACAGAACAGCATCTCAAGTTCAAGGAGTTCCTGAAGTGCAAAGGATGTACTTCTCTCTCCTAATGGCTTGAGAACAAGTTCCTTCACAATCTGTATTTTGACTAGATGAAGTTTGATGAAGACCTGGACAAGGATATTTTACAAGTTGGCCTGAACTGCTGCTAAATGCCCTTTTCTTTGTTTCTACATGCAGTTGCTGTACTTGCTCTTTTTCTGTTGTCTTTTCACTCTGACTTTTCATTTGCCCTTTTTTTTATTTCAGTGCACATAAAAGTAGAGCTGTGTTCTGCTTTAACTTACTTGTTTCTCTTTTCCTCCTTGCTCTTTTTTCTTTTGCCTTTTTTCTTGCTTCAATGTAAGCTAATAACAAGTGGACTAGCACTTGAGATTTCCTTTCTCTTTCTTCCACTGCTTGCACATTTTATTTCTGCCTCTTTTTCTTGCTTCAATGTAGTAATACTTCAGTCAGCTAGCAATCTGCTTTGCTTTTTCTTTTTCTTCCACTGCTTGCTCCTTTTTCTTTACCCCTTTTCTTGTTTCTATATAGAAACAAAGTTTCCTCCTTTTCATCAGCTGCTCATTTCCCTTTCTACCTCTTTTCCTTGTTTGCATCTTGTGTGCTCATCCCTCCTTCCCTTCCTCCCTCCTCACTTATTTTCCTTCATGCTCTTTCTGTATCATAATGTATCAGACCTCTGCTTACTCCTTTTTACTGTATCTTGTAGTAGTTTCAATTTGTACTAGCCTTAAATGTTCCTTTTCTTCTGCTCCTTTTTACCTCCATCCTATATCTACTAGTGATCTTGACTGTAGCATTATGCTTGATTGAACTCATATACTATCATACATGACCAGAGACTGAATTCTAATTTTGTGGCACCACAGGAAGCCATGTCTGCCTTGTGATTTTGTCATCCCAAAAAGTGCTGAATCTTTGGTTAATACTCAATGTTTCACCTGCAACATATGTGTATGCCCTTGATAATAAAGCCAACCCAACCCATGAATTACCTACAAGGTCTCCATTGGTCTGGGATCTTCAACCCTGGATGGCCAATATACCTGAAAGCATTGGTGGACCATTTACAATGGTCTTCTCCATCCCACCATCACAACTATCCTCTCAGATCATAGCTTTGACCAGATATTATTTGTTCATTCACTTGAGATTTGGAATCAGAAGCCCATAAAATTACATGATTGGTAGCTGCTATGTAGCTTGGACATCCTTCCCTCTAACACAGCTATTGCACACACATCATAACACCACCCAAAGCCACATACCAGAAGCCCACAACTCCCAAACCAAAAACCCCAGTAAGTCAACCTCCTGCATTGACATATGCACTGGCCTCTTAATGATCTCCTTCAGATCTTCCCTTACACCATCATGCCCCAGCTGATTTGTGATATACTGCTTCACATTCTTGATCAATGCCATCATATGCTGCATGAGGTTGAAGTCAACCTACATGTCATCAAAGTACCTATCATCCCACTGTGAGCTGGTGCTGAAAATGCAGAAAGAAGGAAGAGGCACATACAATGCAGCAGATGTCTTAACCTCATTCCTCCCCAAGTGCTTCAGACCATACAATGGGCCCCATGATACATCCTTTGCCAGTATCTCAGCAATGCTTTTCCATGATCACAGGTTGGCATAGTCATCAAATATGTCTGAAAAGATCTGCAAATCCCATCAACAAGTTGCCTGGTAATGTGGAGAAGAAGGGGTGAACTATTTCACCCATAAAATACACTGACTGACTCTGCAAGTGCCCAAGAGAAGTGCTGGTGTTTCTGGATTGCATGTGCTGCAGCCCAGTTAGGTGCTTTTCTGTACCATGCACCAGATTGGTAAATAGCAAGTAAGAAGTGCAGATGGCTCACCTCTGGCAGTAGATCAGCTCATGCAATATTGCATAGAGCAGGTTTCCCTTGATGAAGCCTTGCACCTGCTGGATTGACAGAAGCATTTTGTATGTCAGCTTGTTAAGGGGCTGAAGCTCTTTTGAGGCACAGAAGACAAGCTCTGTTGTGTATGAGTGGATCAGAGAGAGAGGTGTGAGTGAGGGTGGGGGGACTTACAGTTTACCCTGTTGAGACCACCTGCAATAGAATATTATATAAGTCAAAGGTATTAAGTCTTGCATGGAAAGCCCTATCCAGTGTTCCAAAATCCATGCCAAAGTGCTGCCACTGGCTAGGAGCAAGTGACCATTATTGGAGAACCACACATTGTTTGAATCAAAAAAGGCAAGATTGTCTCAGACCTGTGAGTGACAGAGAATTGTTGTCAACTTGTGCAGGATGGGGAAAGAGGGGAGGAGTGTCACCTTTTCACATTGTGCAAATACTTCACATTATACTTCTTATTCCACTCAATCACTCACACTGTACTTAAAGTTTCAATTAGCCCAACTTTCCACATAAACCACAGCACTGACATGTGAGCAGCTCATACACTGAGTCTGGGCTATTCCTCAGGAACACAATACCCCCTTGGCAAACATCTTCTTAATCCTGGCATAGTAAAACAAGAGGTAGCTGAGTGTGCAGAAGTCACCAGAGCTCTGCCTTATGACGGTCCATTTCCTGTCTTCAAGGGTTGTGGATGGAGGAGAAGAGGTGCTGGTAGGTGGTTTAGCAGTCCTTTACTGTCAAGTAAGGCATGTGAGTGAGTGGGGGTGGGGAGAGGGGGAGAAGGAAAGATGATACCAATGCTGTCCACATGGAAATATTTAAATAATGTGTGATTTGCTTGTCTGTTCTTATGTGTGCAGGAAGAGTGTCTGGTGTGAGTGTGGTGCTAAGGCCTGTTCCACAGAGGTCTATTCAAAGGCTCTGGTAATCATGAGTATGTAAACACAGTGTTGTCAAAGCCTGAGAGAGTGGAGTGGTGTATGGATAACTGGTAGCCTTGGTCATGCAGCTGGGAGTAAGAAAGGTGATAAGTGTTGCAAGGTGATTGGAGAGACAAGAAAAACATGGCACACCTCTGTGGCATATGGGATGGTTGCTTGACCTAGATTGCATTCCACACCTAGGCCACCTGGATGAATGTGCATAATATAACAATAAGTATCCAGCTCTCAGATTGCTGGTCAAAAACACAAATTTCCCTCATCATTCCCCTATGTCTCTAGAATACTACTCCACAAGCACAAAAAGAACAGACATGCATAGAACAGCAACTTTATCTCCTCTGATGTCTTTACATTATCCACTGGGATAACATGCAAAGATGATGATCTTCTTGCCTGAGTCCAAGAGAAGTTGGAAGAAGTGCTCAATTGTTTTGAGGCTGCCAGTAAGTGAGTGAGTAGGTGGGTGAAAAGTAAGAGAAAGGCATATAGTGATTGTGGAGCACATCTCTGATTTTGTGTGACTTGTGTTTCTTGACAGGAAAGGGGGCTGGTGCAGTAGTGGAGGGTGGTTCAAAGGATGCCATGTTGAGAGAGCTCACAGTAGGTCCATAAGATTGTGGGAGATAGATTGGAGACTTAAACATGTCTCAGCAGTAGTACAGCCTCCTCTAACAACCCCCAAGGATGCAATTGGGACATGCAGCATCATGCATGTGCTTGTCACACCATGTATGGTGATATGGACAAGGATGTGATCAGGGTGTGATGAGCCATGTGTCATAGTGTACCCAGAAGCCTTTGATCTCCAGTTTCAATAGCACCAAATAACCTTGCCTTTCTGGACTCCAGACTCATCATCTTGAGTCTTGAAGATGATAGACCTGTTCCCACTGCCCAGCTAATGCCAACACCTCACCACTAACACACCCTGCTCAACTATAGGATTTGGTTCCAACCTCTCTACACCCCCCATTGTGTCATAACAAATGCCATAATGATTTTATGCATCACTAAACCCTTTCTCACTATTATTGCAGCCTTTGTACAGCTTCCTTCCCACTCATGCTTTACATAACAAGTTCACTCACTAATCTCCAGATTTCATGGTATGAAAGCTCCTCCTTGTGATGTACTCCCACTTGTGCTCATACATTGACCTTGGACAGAGCAACTCTTTGGCAAGGGCAATGTGGGGGGGTACACTGGCACACTGCCCAGTGCAGGGGACATGAACAGCATGATCATTTTAAGATTGAGGAATGAGACTGCAAAGTATGTGCTGTGTTCTTACTGGTGTTCAGTGACTGATATGTTGTGTTGTGGTAAAGGGCTGCACTAGGTCAGGCAACATGGAAGCTTTTGAGTCATTCATAATATCTTATGTATTTGGTGGAAGGCTGACCATATCATACAGATGCACAACAACCCTCTGCTTCCCAAAGGTCCACCTTCCCCTTCTTCCTAACACTATACTGTCCATTAGCCCCCCTTCCCAGCAGAAACTGACACCAAACAAACATGCCACAGTTGACTTGTACTTCAACCTCATGTTATGTCTGTACCCATGCAAGGAGTGTGCCACTGAGTTCCAGGAGCTGTTGAAGAAGTTTCCACCACAAGTACACCTAATTCTTCTCATTGCCACTATCATTGTACAAGGCATCAACATTTTGCACTGTCTACTATTCCCTTCAGATTTCTCTCAAGTCCTGCATCATCATCAAGTCACTAAGCTGTCAAGACCAACACATGACCGATGGTACTGTATAGGATATGATTAGTCTGCAAGTCTTATATGAAACAGAGGGTACTCACCCATTGCATTGCACAGTACATTGGATAACCCTGTCATTTGCTACAATGTCAACATGTGAAACAACATTCCCACATATACACATAGACAACTTCTTGGCAAGATTTTGTGTTTGGTGAGGGTGAATTGTATATTGGTTTTCTATAGATGTCAAATGTACATGCCACTTTGCTGTCAAAGAAGTGCTGGGGTTATCTTCAAGGTTTCCAGAACTTAAATAAGATATGTGTTGTCCCTCATCCATGTCTGTTGAAGCCTCTGGATTAATGGTAGGTAGCTCATTTGTGGGATGCTGTTGATGCACTGAGGTCTGGAATGCATGTGAATAATCAGTTGTATAAGAATCTGCAATTTCTATGACTTACATTGCTTATTCTATTGTTTGCACTCACAGTGTCCCCAGCATGCTCATGGCCATCTTCAGCCTCTTTCTCAAGCATCTTATCTTCCATATAAGTAGTGTCACTTTCATCCTCATTGTTGCATGAGTTGCCAGTGCTCTCTACTGCCATATGTTCAAGCCTCTGTGCATCATCAAAGCAGCCCTGCTTCCTGTATATTGATGCTAGGAGTTGAAAGTGTTTGCATATGCCAGGGTGCCCCTTTCCCTGCAGCTGCTCATTGGCCTCCACCACTGCTACTAGAAACTCCTCTGCCTCCTTGAAGCAGCCCAGATCCTTGTATGTAAATGCCAAGTTATGTATGCTTGCAAGTGTGCTGGGATGCCCCTTCCCAAGTAGCTGCTTGCTGGCCTCTATCACTACCACTAGAAGCTTCTCTGCCTCCTTGAAGCAGCTCTGACATGTGTATATTGTTGCCAAGTTATTTATGCTTGTGAGTGTGCTAGGATGCTCTTTTCTAAGTAGCTGCTCCCTGGCCTCCACCACTGCCACTAGAAGCTTCTCTGCCTCCTTGAAGCAGCCCTGACACATGTATATTGTTGCCAAGTTATTTATGCTGGTGAGTGTGTCAGGATGCTTATTTCCAAGTAACTGCACCCTGGCCTCCACTACTGCCACCTGAAACTTCTCTGCTTCCTTGAAGTGGCCCTGATAAAAATATATTGTTGCCAAGTTATTTATGCTTTTGAGAGTGCTAGGGTGCTCCTTCCCAAGTAGCTGCACCCTGGCCTCCACTACTGCCACTTGAAGCTTCTCTGCTTCCTTGAAGTGGCCCTGATCTATATATGTCATTGCCAGGGCATTTATACTAGTGAGTGTGTTGGGATGCTCCTTTCCAAGTAGCTGCTTGCTGGCCTCCACCACTGCCACTAGAAGCTTCTCTGCCTCCTTGAAGCAGCCCTGATGCCTGTATATCAATGCTAGATCATGTATGCTAATGAGTGTGCTGGGATGCTCATTTCAAAGTAGCTTCTCCTTGGCCTCCACTGCTGCCACTAGATGCTTCTCTGCCTCCTTGAAGTAGTCCTGATGCATGTATGTCATGATGCTCTTTCCCAAGTAGCTGCTCCCTGGTCTCCACCACTGCCACTAAAAGCTTCTCTGCCTCCTTGAAGTGGCCCTGATGTATGTATGTTGTTGCCAGGGTATTTATGCTGGTGAGTGTGTCAGGATGCTCCTTTCCAAGTAGCTGCACCCTGGCCTCCACTACTGCCACTAGAAGCTTCTCTGCTTCCTTGAAGTAGCCCTGATGTATGTATGTCAATGCCAGGGCATTTTTGCTAGTGAGTGTGTTGGGATTCTCCTCCCCAAGCACCTGCTTCCTGGCCTCCACTACTGCCACCTGAAGCTTCTCTGCCTCCTTGAAGTGGCCATTTTCAACATATACTAATGAAAAGTTTGACAGTAAGTCTGGTGGAATGTCATGACAATGCCTCAGTACAGCATGAACATGAGGTTGAAGTGCATGTTGGTACTTGTAGTCTTTGAGCTCAAATTGCCAACATATTGACAGCCCAACTAAATGCTGTGTGAAAACTTGAGCAGATTGATCACCTTCAGCCATAGTGTGCACCCAAGCATGCACAAGTGGATGAACAGAATAGACTTTATTACATCATCAAAACTCATCAGAGAGTATGACTGCACATCAGCCACCATTTCCTGAAATAGGAAAGAATCCCAGTCCCCACTGTGAGACCCAAAATTTTTGAGGAATTCAACCATCAAAGGTGGAGCACCAGACACATAAGGTAAGGAAGTAAAAGATTCTCTAAATATTTCTTCTGAAATATTGTCATGGTGCATGAATGAGCAGATCCTCAGGAATGTAAATGCTACTGGTTGTAGACAATTTACACTTATTTGCCATGTTGTATAGACAGTCCACTGGTAGTTGTCAGGCCTCTGTACTTTCTGTGCTTGCCAAAGTTAGATCTGATTATTCCTATACAGATCAAGGTAGCTGCTTAGATTTCCATGCTTAACAATGTAGGCACCTGCCTATGTAATGGCCAATGGATGATAAAAAAGCTCCTTCAAAGCAAATCAAATTTATTAGTAAGTATTAACTTGAGAGTGAACTACAGATACACACCTTCACAATGGCAGTACTATGGTCTTGGGAAGTCTTGGTGACATTATTGCTACCTACCATAGATAGGAGGAGTTCTACAGCCTCTTCCTCTTCTAGATCTGTGACTTTGAAGCATGCATTTGGACTGAGCATATGCAATTCTGGATTCCTTGTGGTGATCAGGATATTTCTATGAGAGCAAACTGGACAAAACTTGGCAAGATTGAGAGCAGTGTTGTCTGCATTATTGAAGAAAATGAGCCATTTGTGCTGACATCAATTTGCAAACCAATGCAATGCATGCTCTCCTGATTTGCCAACATTCTTGCCTAGAGCAATATTTTGTAAATCTGCTTTGATAGTCTCCAAGTTACTAGTGTCTATAAAGAAGACATCAGAGAATCTAAATGACTGAGTGTAAGCCCTCTGTGAATATATTTTTGGGGTGATTTAACTCACTGGTTCTTCTGGTTGCATTTTTCAACAAAGCAGTATCCTATCTGAGTTTTTCTGACACCCCCAACACCATGCAGAACACATATATGTCTAGCACCAATGTTTTTGCTGAAATAAATCTCCATATCATTCAGAATATTCTCTTGTCCAGTAAAGAATGGTGTCAGAGGTGGGCAGAGCTTATAAGTGACCTCTGTGAAGCTGTCTATGATTAAGGATGAATTCAGAGGAATCAACATCAGAATACACTTGAGGGCTCACCTGCCAGAGATTCCAAATTCAATGGGATGTTTGCCAAGTCTGATTGCTGAGCAGTGTTCTGGCTTGAAATGTAATCACCATGCACTTCAACAAAAGTGCAACCTTGTTGAGTGAAGCCTTGAGAATGAGCGAAGAAACTGTTGGTTGGAGGGTATGCAGGAGGAGCAGCTCCAGGATTGACATAAGGTAGACAATTCAATTGAGAGGCACTACATTTGGAAGCATCCATATGAGTCCTTTCAGTCATTTTTATTTTGCAGTTATAGGCACAAAGTGTAGGATAATGTATGATATGTGCCTCTCTGGGGTTGCATAGTGGTTTTAGATGGAGTCCAGTCTGTAACATAGCAGTATTGTGGTGGCAAGGAGGTGTCAAGCCAGTGCCAATGCCTCATGGCCTCATCTCTGGCCAAATCATTGTCATGGGTTCACAGCAGATCAGTTGCCATCATGATAGTGCTAGCATGCATGCACCACAGCTTTGACCTTCTCAGTGCTCTTTCTCAATAGGCTGATCAAACTTGGATAGTGAGGTCTAAGGTATCAAGCTTGTCAAATACAGTGCTTTGCATTGCTGTTTGCACTTGAACATTGGGGAAATGTGTTTGTCCATGTATTGTCTTTGACAGTGCCTGGCACATACTGAGCTGCAGAAAACATCATCTTCCACTACTTTTATTGTGAATCAAGGTTGTGCAGTGGTAAGATAGCTGAACTTAATTTTGGTTAGGCCTCCTACAGAGGTCCTTATATACTACTATACAAGTATTCTACAATATTCTAGATAACTACAGAATATTACTACTGAGTCAATGCTTGCTAAGATAATTACTAACAATATTACTAAGCCCAAGATAATGTCTTCAAGGATGTGCCAGATGCTATCCCAACAACTTTCACCCTGGAGAAGCACAAAATGGGTGCTTGAAGCAACCAAGCTGAAAAATCGACCTGAAAAGCTTTTTTTCAACCTTGGAGGTGCAGACTGAACACAGGAACACATCAACTGGCTGAACATGCCAGACTCCCATGTCAACACATGCAAACAACCTTCAGCAGTGCCATTGTGCAAACAGCAATGCAAAGCATTGTAGACCATTTGGTCTGCAACTTGCCATTGAGGCATGGATTGACAAGAATCAGGAACAATGATATAAATAAATATTTACATGTATTTACTGCACACAGCCTCCATCCCATCACTTATCATTCCAAATCTTGCTTCCTTTCTTCCCTCAGTCTTTCCACTCACAGCAGTGTGACTGAGGGTATGTTTTCATTTACCTTTTGTTTTATATATTGTACTTGCATTATTATTAGTTAAAGCACATCACTGTGCTTATCTAGCCATTGTCTAGATCTTGTCATGGATTGCTATCCATTAAAGGACCACATTGTGTTAAGAATAGTCGCCATAGATATCTGCATTTAAATTTACTATATTCTCCAGTATAGATCATGATTCATCTTCCGCCTCTGAATTAACAGTAAGGACATATGTCGGCGCTCTATCATCTCTCAAAACTCTAAAATGATCGCCACTCGTGAGACGACGCGACCTGTTGCTCGTCCTTCTCCTACTTTAACTTTCCCCCCCTGCCGTTCCGCGCCTTTCTAATCGTGCACGACTTCCAACGTAACATTGACGGACGCCCGAAAGCGTACAAATAGCCTGTTCTCTATGGAGCGTGGTCAGGTAGCTCAACTCGAACTAGCCGTGCCACTGCATGAGAGAACAGAACTCGTGCGTGCCGCGAACGGCTGGGAACGCAACATCCATTGTGACCTTCAAGGTACAAGTTGAGCAGCGACACAGCGACACAAGCGCATTGCTAGCAAAGCCGCACGACAAGAGAACTAGGATGCAGTTGGTGTGGCGATAGCACACTGAAGTGAGAACGTATCATGATCGAGGGTAGAAGTGAGTTTGATGACGTGCTGAATAAGACTGGATGAGTTGCTGCGCATGGATTGATGAGAGGACGGAAGGAGAAGTAGGCGACGGGAAGTGCGCAGACGAGACGCCGACATGGGGTGTGAATAGGACGCTCGCGTAGCGTGCGCGTCAGAGCCCAGCGCGATGAGCGGCCAATAACGGGAATTCGCATCTATGCATAAATGTTCCCATTTTACCTCCACGAACCTCCACGACCCGCCTTTCCAATGCCCTGGAACTATTCCCGTTTCGTCCTATGGATACATCTTTCCAGTAAGCAAGAACCGCGTACATGAGATGCACGAGGGGGGACGCGTGAAGTTAGGAGCTGGAGTGGCCACAGCGTTGAAGCCGATATGTTGCACCGAATGCAGGCCACGAATTCGGACAAGGTGCTACTAGGGACAGATCGGGGAGTGTACCTCTTAGGCTGGGGGGGTGAAGGGAGTGAATCGGGTTGTTGAGGGCTTGTTGAGATATAGTACGAGCAGCTGCAGATTGATGAGGGGCTACAGCTGATGGATACGATCACCGAGAAATTATATAAGTCTTGATTGAGCAGCTACAGGTTGACAAGAACGCATCGTCGACATCCAACAATCCCTCGTCTACATCCGCTGGCCATACGGCCGTACGGCTCCAGACTGTATTCCCACCACGATTGCTAACCGCCGCCGATCATTCGTGGCCTTGAGACTCGAGAGCCGAACAGCAGCGAGATGGCGGGTACCTAATATAATAGACTGTGGACCATGGCCCTGATCCAGCACCTATGTATTAGCTCGACCACACATCCTCCACGCTAAGTGGACGCGATTTCGGGTTCAAACTGCGCTTCCGGCGAGGCTGGGGTCCGAACTCCTCCCTGGCTCCCCGGTAGGAATAGGGTGCGAAGCGGGCATGGAGAAGGAAATAAGACGCTGTAAATCTCCACCGAACGGTAATATACTTAGTACATACAAGTCAAGACACGATATTTGCCATCTAGTACCTGGTGGTAGTGGGTGTGAAAAAACGGCGCGTGCGTGCGGCGATGTCGATAAAATGTAAGCCTGGTAGAAGGAAATGCGGATGGAGAGAACCTGTGGAACGATAGGTCAGGATAGGGGAAGTAAGAGAAGAAAGGAGGTATTACTCATGAAAATAGGCACAACGACGCCTTAAGGACTGGGAGAGGACTCACAACATTCATGTGGTCCCACTCCCGCCTGAATGCTACCACCTTCTGCTTCTTTAGGTCGCGTAGCGCAGATGCACCACGAGTGATTGCGCGGCCCTGATTCTTTTCCTTCTCCTTATCCAATGTCACTTCTTCCGTTCTTCGCGCAAAGCCCCAGTCCCAATACAGCCCCTCACAGTCTGGAAGTACGCGACGAGCGCCGAATCCAGTGGCAGCCTGCTCGACGAACAGCGTGGAGGTGACTAAACGCGCTCCATAGTGGATCATGAGCCGCTTCCAGGATATGAAAAGCCGCGTAAGTGGCATGTATAGCATAGGAGCGAGGCAACGGGGGTGGACTCGGGATGTGGGAGGGCCGGGATCGGAGCTGTGAGCGACGAGGCATGGTGCGCAGAAAAGAGAACGATAGGGCAGTAGAGGTATATAGATTTCGGGATGCGGATGCTGTGGACTTGGGTGCGATATTCAGGGTGATGTCTCCTCGTCCAACTCTTGCACCTCGTATGAAGTGAAGACGCGCCTCTCGCATAGATGTTCAACGCTGCGGCCTGCCAGCTCGTTATGAGGGTGCGCGCTGTAGAATGGAGCTGGGTGCGTGAAACATTAGTAGATAAAATGAGAGAAAGTAAAGGCCGAACGTTTCGCAATGCACGCCAGATATCGATCATCGGGTGTATCTCATTGGGATCCTTTGGTTAGTCTCCATGGTCAGGATGCGGCTCGCATGCATACGACCGCGTACTATCGTGTACCCAGAAGCCTTCGACCCCCGCTTTCAATAATACCAAATACTCTCCATTCGCCAAGCGGCAAGCCCGTTCTGGACATCATCTCGACTCTCGAAGGTTTGTTCCCGTCCCCTGGCTAACGCCAACACCTCTCTCCAGTGACCAACTGGCACGCCCATCACTCTACAGGCTTGGTTCAAACCTCCACTACACCCCGCCTTGAACCGTAACGAAACGAACACGAACGAACACTATGATATCCCGCTTCGCCAAGTCCTTCCTCGCTATCATCGTAGCACTCGTATGTCCTCCCCTTCCTCTCCCATTCACTCACCCATCCACTAACCTTCTACGCTCCAGCTCCTCCTCATGATGCTCGCAATGATGCATCCCCCCTCGCGCTCGTACATCGACCCATGGACGGGCCAGCTGTTTGGGGAAGGCGGCGTGGAAGGCACGCTTGCGCATAAGGGGGGCGTGAAGGGCGGGGTTATTATGGCAAAGTTGGGAAATGAGACTGCGAAGTGCGTCTTTATTTCTCGCTTCTGAATCCTTGTCTGATATGTTCTGTTGATGGATAGAGCTGCGCTGGGGCGGGCGACGTGGAAACTTTTGTGAGTCCTTCATTACACCTCACGTATATAGCATAAAACTGAATGGACAATGTAGACACACAACGACTCTCCGCTTCCCAGAAGTACGCCCTCCTTTCTTTCTAACCACAATATCCCTGACACCCAGCAGAAACCAACACCAGACGAACGCGCCGCGCTCGACTCTTACTTCCACCTCACCTCACGGTTATACCCATGCGGGGAGTGCGCCGCCGAGTTCCAGGAGCTACTGAAGAAGTTCCCACCACAGGTATGCAACCCTTCTCCATGATAGTGTTTCTTGCACGCTATCTGACCCGTGCCTTACCTGCACCAAGACCTCCTCCCGACGCGCAGCATCCCTCTGGCTCTGCTCCGTGCACAACCAAGTCAACGCACGCCTCAAAAAGCCCGAATTCGACTGCGCGCACCTCGATGCGGAGTACGACTGCGGCTGCGGGGACGAGTCTTCGTCGTCCACGCCAGCACCTACTGGGGCAGGGGGTGGAGGGGACCCAATGGACCTGGAGCGCGATACGAGCAAGGACGAGGTGACAGGGGCGGGGCTTATAAGAGGGGGCTAGGCCGTGGGGAGGCGTTGGTATGTTTGCTTTTCATGGGATGATAGTCGTGGATCCACATTGTGTTGTAACTTATATCCTCATATTTATTCTCTATTCTTGCCGTACACATATGTATTTCATATCACCCGTAGATAGCACCAGCAGAATTTTACCCCTGGATTCGTAATCGCGACCATAGGAATTGAACCTTGCGCGGTGTGCGGTAATCTAATCGCGTTGTCCAGATCAATTTGATTCCGTTAATCCAATTTCAATTATTCAGGGCCAAGGAGCAACCCATCCGCTCTCCACCACCACCACGTCGTCTCTCATCCTTCGCCTTCCCCCGGCCCGTGGGGTATCCTCCGCCGTACGCGGTACAGTAAGCACTGTATCCCATTGGAACACGAACACGTCGCTCACCAGTCTGGGGTGGGCAAGGCGCTGCCATTTTAAGACGCGTTCTTCTCAGCCTGTCGTTTCTTCTCCGAAGCCGCAGCACGGTGATCTTCGACAGCTGCTTTCAACCATGGCCTCCTCCTCCGCGTCCCCAGACCCTGTGCACTCAGCCCCAGTGGAGGCGGAAGAACACGAGTCGTACGTGATCAAAGGTGCCCGTCCATCCACCTGGATGTCTATATACCGCATTGTTGTGATACTGACCTCAACTTATTTAACCGGGATGCAGGCGGACTAAAAGTAACCGAACGCTTCTTCCTCCTCCCCCTGGACTATTCCAAGCCCTCCGCAGAGAAGATAACGGTTTTTGCAAGGCATGTGGTGCCGCTAAGTAAGGCGAAGACAAAGGAGGAGGAGCAGCGACTGCCGTTCTGTAAGCCCTTTTTGGTGTATGCGTAACGTGTGGAATAGCTTATGGAGGCGATTGTGGGGATAGTTGTGTATCTGAATGGTGAGCCCAAGAGTTGGATATTAGGATGTGAAAGGACACTAATTTTTCGTCCGATAGGTGGACCAGGCATGGAGAGTTCCCTTAGCCAAGCAACGGGGGGGTACGCTAACGAGGTACTTTGCGCCATTTCTCCACCCCCACCCCACCTCACAGCACTAATTCTCACCCTTACTCACAGCTTTACGAACAAGGGTACCAGGTACCCTCCTCCCCCCTCCCTAGCCTCATTACACGCCACCGCATACTAACACTTCCACTTTAATCGCAGGGAATCTGGCTAGACCAGCGCGGTACCGGCCTGAGCACCGCGCTCTCCCCTGACACTTTACCCGCTCATGTAAAAACGGACGAGCAGATCGCCACGTATCTGAAGCATTTCCGGGCGGACAGTATCGGTCCGTGTTCCCTCTTCCTTTCCTCTCTTAATCCTACCACGGCTTACACCCAGTTAATAATTCCTAGTGAATGACTGCGAAGCCATCCGCCACACCCTCCTTTCCCTCCTTCCCGAGCCCCAGCGCAAATGGACCCTCGTCGGGCAGAGCTTTGGCGGCTTCTGCGCGCTGCACTACCTCTCCTTTCACCCCGCCGGCGTGAAGGAAGCGTGGCTCACAGGCGGGATGGCACCGCTTGGGGAGGGACCGGATGGGGTTTATGAGCGGTTGGCGGGTAAGTGTGATCCTGTGCTTCGAATTGGGGTTGTGGGCGCTGATGAAGCGACGGGCAGTGAGGGTGATGAAGAGAAATCAAGTGTATTACAAGAAATATCCACAGGACGTGAAAAGGGTATGTTCCGATACCATACTTGTACTTTTGATGACCTTCGTTGACGATGATTCGCTGTCGCAGGTCCGGGACATCCTCGCCTTCCTCGAAACCAACGATGTGCGCCTCCCAGATAGCGGGCGGCTCTCGCCTAGTAGGTGGCAGCAGCTGGGAATCGATTTCGGAGCGCATGGTGCGGTTTTCCATTCAATACGTCCCCGCTTTCGCTGAATAACATGTTATTACAGGGGGTATTGACAGAGTGCACCGTACGTCTTCCTGTCTTCCTGCATTTCTTGCTCCTTGACTGATCCCCGATTCAACGCAGAGCTCGTCTTCCGCGCCTCCAAAGACCTCGCGCTCTTCCACAAACTGTCGCACAAGCTCCTGCAGACCGTGCAGCAGACGCAGACGGGCTTCGATGCGAACCCCCTGTATTCGATTCTGCATGAACCGCTTTATTGTCAAGGGTGAGCCTTGTGCGCCCTTCTTTTTGCAGGTTGAATTGACAAGTAGGCGAGTGTAGGCAGGCCCCGAACTGGTCCGCGGCACGTGCGATCCAGAAGCACCCGCAGTTCTCGTGGGGGCATGTGAAGGGGCTGGCGGAGACGGAGCCGGTGTATTTTACGGGCGAGATGGTACTTTCCTCCTGCTCCTCCTGTTCCCCCTGCTCCCCCCCCCCCTCCTTCTCCCGCTCTTCCTCCTCCCCTCCCTCCATTTTCACATCTCCATCAAGCAAGTTGCTAATGGCCTTCTAGATCTTCCCGGACATGTTCGACGACTACGCCGGCCTCCGCCCGTGGAAGGGCGCCGCTGAGATACTGGCGAGAGATGATTCATGGGGAAGACTGTATGATCTGAAGCAGTTGGGGAAGAATGAGGTGAAGGTGTCGGCGGTTACGTATGTCTCTTTCCCTCCCTCCTCCCTCCCTCCTCTGTTACGCACCCAGCACTAACTCCAACCCTATTCCAGATACTTCAACGATATGTACGTCGACTTTGACCTCGCGCAGGACACAGCGGCGCGCATGGCGAACACGGAGCAGTACATCACGAACCAACTCGTGCATGACGGGATCCGGGAGGACTCGAAGGATATTATGAAGAGACTGGCGCAGATGTCGAAGCGGGAGTTTGATTGATGGCTGAGAGTGGTAGTGAGTGGACCTGTGTGCACTGAAGTGGGATGCATTTTGATTATTGCTGAGCAGGGGAGGTCGTTTATCGGCTAGTACGCTTTTATGATATCAATTGACACAGATGAAGAATGGATAGTATAACTTGAAGACTGCTTTCCACTTCCTGAATTGTTATGATGATGATATGATTGCATGCAACGTGCACGATGAAGACGTATGGGACGTGTCGCCGCAGGAACACGGAGTGCGTTCACCACCAATCGACTTTGGGTGCGATCAACATTGAAGGTCATATTGTTAGTCGACATACACATCATCACCCTCAAAGTTAATGATCTTGATAATTTTCTTGTAAGCAGTTATTTTCCACGTTCCGTGGGGTATGTCTATCATCTCTTAGTGGCGGTGGCAATACTGAAGGTCAAATTGTCAATCTACAGGACTCAGCATTCGCCTTTGCATCCTCTCCCTCAAAATTGATGACCTTCATCATCTTCTCATAAACAGTCTTCTGCCCACATTCCGTGTCATTTTTTCGGTCCCGTTCCGCCTGGTCTCGAGAAAGCCAATACATAAGAGGAATCCCTACTCGTTTCCACACATCTTCTAAACCTTTGCGTGGATTGCAATCAGCGCAGCGAATCGTCCGAAATTTATGAAAGCGGACATCGCCGACATCCCAGTTCCTCCAGATTTTTACAGTTGCCTTTTGGATCGGGGCGTCTGGATGCTTAAATATTGCCCAGAAGAAGACCCAGATGAATGACTCGGCACTGTGCCGAAACAGACGGGTTTCATGATGGTCAAAGTATCTGTCTGTGAGGATATCGAGAGCCATAAATTCAAAGTGCGCCGATGCCATGCGATCGACGTTCTGCCCCCACGTTCTTGGTCCATGGGATATAGAGTCCCAGCGCTTGGATAGGTCAAAGTCGTTCAGCACACCAATCTTCTCAGTGGAGTCGTACATTATGTTGCTCAAGCTGACGTCGTCGTGCTCTACTTCCTCCTGCCATAGGCGATAATGGGCTGTGAGATAGGTCTGAGAGAATGATCGTGATGGCGGGGTAGAAAAAACGAGGGCACACCTTCAAAACAGTCGGTCCATGCCTTCAGGAAGACACGACCATCCCCCAACGACTCTATAGGGTCTAAGGGTCCACATAGAAGAATACGGAAGTGACGAGGTGTCTGGCTCTCAGTTGCGGCGTCTACGCTGGTTTCTGTGCATGTGGGTTTTGCGGTGCTTTCGGGGGTGTAGACGATGCCCATTCTGATGAAGATTACAGGGATTTGAAGATACCAGACCAGCTATATAGTGGAAGCCTCATGTATAACCTCGTGGACTGGCTTTATTATGAGAAAATGTCTCGGATTTGGACATAATATTGTTGACTCATACAGGCATAGTGTCGCGGATGTGCGACATCGTGTCATACACTTGGCCAAATGTGGCCTGCACTCGATCAGAGACATTGCATTCGTTTGAATCGTGTCTATCTCGAACAATGGAAGCTGACGAATTGGCATTGTTTGGCCGGGTACTAGATGTATTGTGGCCCGCTTCTTAGACTTCGGATATTGAACTTGGTATACTTTTCGAGCGACTATAAATTCAACCACCGCGATGTAGTCCTTCTCCTAACATACGTTCTATTGCTTCCGCTTATGACTCCGGATTTGCTGTACCTGAGCACACGACTGCGCTCACCCCAAATTTTTCTGCTCACTGCGTACGCATGCCTTTCGCTATACAGCTATCTGTAAAAAGCTGCGCAACTCTTGTGATGCTTGTCAAGATTATTCCAAAGTTTGCACACAAATTCGTTGAAGCGGGTTCAAGTTGAAGCTCTTCAAGTCGCCAATCAATAAACTGCTACGGCTCAAAACGATGAAAGGCATTTAAACCCACGAGCGAAGAGGTGGTAGCCCACCAAGCACTATACCAAAGCCGCAACATGTCTCCAAGTTCCTCGCATATCATTATGTACTTGTCCACGCTTCTGGCGACATCCATAATCATGGGCAGCATGTCCACTATCACAGCCAATCGCACGGAGGTCAAAGCTATCGTCATCGTAGCCTTTGCCCTGACTATGGACTTCAACATATTCTTGCTCATATCCTCCCGAATGACGTCCTCGTGGATCATTGGCGTTAAGCCAAAGGATAGCGAGCGGGTGGAGACGGTGGCCACCATCCTCCCATTGGCACTCGGCTCTTTCGCCAGCATCTTCGTGTCTTCTACCCTTGCCATCCTCTGGTTGATGACTTGAATTATCTACGCAGGCATTATTGAAGGTCTGAAATGGGAGACAGGCTCCGTGGCGAAGGCACCTCTCGTTTTCTTGCTCGCCCTCTCTGTAATGGAGTGGGTGTGTACCATGTACACTACGATCCAATGCTTCCGAGCACGGAAGGATCAGGGTGTCAACCTTCCGCTTGAGGACGAGGAGTAAATTGTTTCGAAAGGTGGCATGATGTGAGCGCAATTGAAATGGCTTGCAATTTGTCCTGACCCCCTTGGCACCTGAACAGAGTATCTGCCTAGAATATACCGGATTTTGCATTGGGATTCTCTCTTATAGTGATCGAATCCTTCATATTTATTCTGATCGTATAGGGGTTTATCTAGATATTTGGCAGAGTTTTTATTATGGTATTGATTCATATGCGACTATTCTATTCACCTGAAAAATATTTCCAGTGAGCACAGCACCCTCTATCAGCTCGTCACGGAGTCGTTCCTTGTGGAGTCGTGGAGAGCTGTCACCCTCATCAGTCTGCGTGAAGTTAAATAATCGCGAACAGGCACGCAAAGGAGACACCTTTGAAATAATTCTGCAAAAATACATGGACGGCATACGGCATTTAGCATATATAAATACAAGTATCGTACTTCGAAATTATTGTCCGACCAATACGAGAACAATAATATCTCCTCGTTACCGAAGTCGAAAACCTCTCCAGCCTCTGATCGTATTTCTACTAAATTCAAAATTTGAGAACATTTATTTGAAAGAAACAAGGGCATCAGCGGAAGAACGTACTTTAAGCACAATCTGCAAGTATTGGTTTACGAGTATCGAGAAACTTCTGATCTTCATATTTTTCACGCGTGCATTTGAATGCAATCGTGAAGATCACGCCGATTTCAAAGACGCTCAAGATGAAGGCGATAGGTAATCCAGCGTGTCTCAGCTCAATAGGACATAGCTTCCCAGCATCATCCATTGTTAAGACGCGCAGCATCACAGCATATATGGCGAAAACTGCACTCCATAGAACAAAAAGGATCCATGCGCATACTATTGTCCCGAGTTTGGAAGTGACATATGGTTTGGTTGAACGCTGGGGATTGCTTTCTTGCTCTCGAACGAGAGCCAGAATAGCAGCGTGATATGCGATAGTAAGGAGCACTGCTAAAGGACTAGTGAAGAGTGATGCTGTGAAGATCGTTGATGCATCTGCGCCGAGAATAAAGATGGAGAGGACGATGGATATCCACATAAGTCCTTGAATTCGAGCATGCCGAGAGGAAGAGAACAGGTTCAGCATCGAAGGCATATTAGATTAGTAACACAGCTGATGACTTGTATAGGCGACTGAGCGGAAAACAAATTTTGAGTGAGGATGGTAGAGGGACCGGGAGGCAGCCAATCGTCGGTTTATAATCTCCTTCAACAGCATGTAGCCGCCTTAGAAGAACTTTCGCAATGCTTTCGAAGTATTCAGGCTTCCATAGGACACTCGTACCGGGCTTTCACAGCTAAAAAAACGAGAGCAAGCTAGAACAGCCCTGGACGGATGACCATTAAGTGCTATTAGTCTGGACTGCAGGTGATGACCTCGGAGTTTGTTAGGCCTTACATATTTATAGCTATACGATGTTGAGAAGTGCATACCTCGGGAGCCAATAGGCGGAGCGGTGAAATGCGAGTGTAATTGATATGCCATAAGTTTTGGCGCTTGAATTGGGGATCTACACCAGAACCCAACCTGGACCGAGTTGTTTTAGGGAACAAAGCTTCCGTGACTCTGATGACCCGTCGCTGTCCTGAATCGAAACAGCCAGAGAAGTATCTGGATGCATCGCAAAGCTTTAGTAATATACACCTATACAAGTTCAGAATGATCATGGTGACAGGTCATATCAAAATCATGTTAAGAGGAGCATACGAGGGAGATGAACTTCTGGCCGAAAAAGTCTACACTTTGAATAAATAAATATAAGTACGGACATCTTGCACGGCGTTCGGAAAATATGAAAACAAGTATCGTACACGCCAAACATCGTCTAACAAGTAAGAGTCCGTTACAAAGAGAACGCATTCGTTCGTAGTGAAGTTGTTAAAGTTGGTTTAGTTCGTATTATCACTAAATTCAAGAAACGAGATCAGTCACTGGCAAGACACAAATCAGGAAGTGAAGGAACATACATTTTGTTCAAAATATAAGTGTTTGTCGGGCATTACAAGCATATATGAACCTCTGTTCTTGTCTTTCACGCGTGCATTTGAATGCAATCGTGAAGATAACAGGCAGTTCAAAGATACTTAAGGTGAGAGTAACAGGCAATCCAGCTCGTGCCGGGTCAAGAGGGTATTGCCTCCCAACGTCGTCCGTCGTTGCGAAGCGTAGCATCACAATACAGGTGGCGAAAACCGCAATCCATAGCACGAAGAGGATCCACGCGCATACTACTGTTCCGAGTTTGGAAGTGACGTGCGGCTTGCTCGAAAGTGCAGGGCTGTTTTCTTGCTTTCGAGTGAGGCCTATAACCGTAGCGTGATGTATGATGGTGAAGATTCCGGCCACAGGACTGGTGAAGAGCGATCCGGTGAAGATCGTCGATGCATCTGCACCGAGAACGAGGATAGTGAGAGCAATGGATGTCCACATAAGCACCTGGATCTGACCATGCCGCGAGGAAGGAAACAGTTTCAGCAACGAGGTCATGGCGTTCTTCGAGTAGAATGGCGACGATAGACGACTGGAATGCGAGAGAAAAGAGAGAAACCTGGGCGTTGATCGCAAAAAGATCAAAAGAAAGACAATCGTCAGTTTATAACGTCTTTAACATCCTATAACCGCCTTAATTGAGTCTTGACAATGCTTGTGAAGTGTCCGCAAGGTATCCGCTGAGTATCCATTGTACCTGGTGCACAGCCAAAATAGCCAGAACAAGAGATAAGAACAGCCCTGCATGATTCACCATCAGCGCTGTAGCATTGATTCTGGACTGATAGATATCATGGCCGCGGAGTTAACTATGTAGATCATAAGTGCGGTGAGTAAAGCTGTGCAAAGTTGGGGTACTTACAGTCGCAGACAGACAAAGTCAACAACTTTGATATCTCGGTAACCACTCAAAATTTTGGCGATCTGATTTCAGAATCTTGATCAGCTCGACGAAATACATCGAAAAACATATCTCCGAAGTTTTTCCCACGAGCCGTTTAGATCGGCCAAATTTTGACCAAAATCAATGACATTTTAAGTACCTAAGTTGGGTGAACGATGGCATCCAGGTGTATCATCGCACGCTGGGAAATTGTGCGATGGCCTTCTGCTTGCGAACTGCTCAGGCGGCGGCCTTTCCGGACAGCAGAGCTCGGTTCCATAAATTGCCAGGAACGATTAATGAACCTCTGAATGACAT
>JASFDH010000448.1:0-24034 GCA_036937195.1 Nidularia pulvinata
CCTGTTATAGGATGGCGGCAGCGGATAGCCTGGATGTCGTGTGTGCAGGATTGCAAGTTATGGCCAACTACTGCGCTACTCCGCCCCGCCATCATGTTGATAAACTGCGATTCTAAGTATAAATATAGAAACAGGCGGTTATTATGGAGAAAAAGACGGACCGTGCTTTTTCCTACTCCAGTCGGACCCATGACTCTGAAAATTAGTGTAAACATGGGTGTATCCCGATCTGGATGGTCAGAGTCACTCACGCAATGATCATATCGTTTTGGGTGACTACTTCATCGGTAGTTTCAAGCGCGGTAAAGAACGTTTGTGATGATCTATCTGATTGATTGGTAGACCCTGAATTCGCTTGCTGTATAGTGCCAGAAACTTGTATTTTCTGCTTCCCAAGACTTCGGTTTTTACCTCTTCCCTATAATCCGAAAAGCAAAATAAGCACGGGAACTATCTCGGAGATAAAGCAATCAAGGCCATATAGGCTTCAAAGAGACGTACCCGGAGAAGGGGCCCGGACATGTTCGAATCGATGTTTTAGGCAGAAGAAATTCGCTACGTGGAATGAATGGAGTACACCTAAAGTGTAGCAAGAACTGTTCGAGGTTGTGGCAAGTGGGGTGCTTCTGTGGAATAAGTGAAATCTGGAGTGCAGAGGGGAAGAAGCGTGTTTTATGCATGTTCGGGGGTTTTAAGGTGAGGAATCACACTCGCGCTGCTTCAGTGCAAAGACAACGCTTACTGACTGCGTCCTATCGATAGATCTGTTGACAGCTTCACGGATCGCGCGAGTTATCCAAATAAGCGCCGGCGCCTCTTCAGCGAGTGGAAGAAACACGTCGCATTTTCGTGCACCTGAAGAATGTTACGTTTAGTTAAATTAGCATGGAATGGATTAAGTACGTTTGCAAACAATATTACACAATATCTTTAATATGATATTGGACCACTGGCTGAAAGAACGTAGAGAGACCAATCCAGAATCTAGATTATCAACCATGACTAGTCCTCGTTGTGATTCAAGTGGCCGAAGCTTCGATTCAAAGTGCCTGATGAAGTCCACATGTAATCGGAAAGACCCAGTTAGAAGAAATTGAATGTGGCTCCAGATCAAAGCATCTGTTTCTCTCCTTACTTTATCCCACATCTTTGCTCTGTCCTACATCCATTCACCAGTTTTCACACCATCAGGAAAACAAGGAAAAATGGGTCTAGGTTTATATAGGCGGATTTACATTGAGCTAAAAAATAATTAGTATCATAAATACATTTATTATACATCAATATTTAATGCAATATCTGACACAGTAGTGTTTGTGAAATTTGGAAAGAGAGTAAGTATATTTTAAAAGTTCAAAGGTTAAAGATTTTGATTTCATGACAATTGTAATCAGTTTTGCAATGATTGTAAAGTATTATAATGCCTTATCAAATTCCCCTCCCACACCAGAAAAATATGCCTTTTCCAATGGTAGCAGGTATTAGTAGGCTTCTGCATGCACCTTTTTATATACATTACTGAATCTTTCACTTTCATTTTAACTTAACAATGGATAGCATTAGATCTCTTAATTATTGACTCAAGTTGCAATGTTCTCTCAAATGACTTAATTTACTCATGACTCACACTTTATCCTGAGTGGGGAGTGCAAGCATGCAAATCAACTTTTGAATTTTGGTCAGCCCAAAGGTGGGGAATCATGCTATTATTTGCTACTTATTGTAAGTCTTTGGAATACTGAACAAATATGAAATGGCCTTGCAGTAAAATCTCATTATAGTGAATAATTATACAAATGGATTGTGTTTATAAAAAGTAGTAATATGCTACAATTCAGACAAACTAAGGTATTGTTACATCAAAGTCTTGAAATAAAGGCAATATGGTGATTATAGGTAGCAACTTTGCAATGCCTTATATAAGATAACAAGGCCTTATTGGTAATATCACACTTTTAGCTGGGTTTCAACTATATCTGGATATATCTTTTACATTAAATTTTTATGGTGACTTCTCTCCTAAGCATATTTGCCATGAATAAGGACTAAGGAAGGCATTAAGCAAATTTAGCACCCTTATGTAAGAGTATCATATGATACCAAGAGCAGCTAAATCCAGATGTCAGTGTTTCAAAGGAACATTTTTCACTGAAAATCTTATTCATGTTGAGTCTTTCAGACATTATATATATATATTCACAAATCTTTCAATAAAATAATTGTTAATTTATTGCTGGAATGGTGAGCAGGATATGGTTGACAATCACCACCACTAATATTTTTTCCTAAATAAAAAGAGAATGACCATGTCACCCTGATTAGCCAGAAGATGCCTAATGATGGGGCAACTGTTAGAAAGAATGGGTGGCAGAGGTGAAGCCAATGCCTTGGATTCAGCCAGGGATTTATATTTCCTAATTAAGGATGGATTCTGACTACCATATGTGTATATTATGTAAGCATCTCATGGCTAGGTCACATTTTTTAAATCTGTCAGGATGATTGAAAAGACAAAATAATACCATTCCAACTAAAAAATCAGGAAAAAACATGCATCTACTGTGTCAGTTTTGAGAATTTCCTCCTTGGAATTGATGAGACATGTCTCCTGCATGCATCCCAGAAGTTAAAATAATTAAAATGTGTTTGTAGACAGATGTCACAGCTGTTAGACACATAAACAATACACTTAATAGTGGAATATTGAGGTAATTAAATCACTTAGGAAAGAAGGGGATAAGGAGATAGGAATGAGCACTGTATTGCTAGTGAAGAGAAAGCCAGCTCAAGACTGGGGTTCTGAAAACAAACAAATGTACCTAAATACTACCTAGCTTATGTAATAAGAATGTACTACTCATGGTCTATGCATGTAAGTAATGTGTTGTTATCATATCCCTATACAGCACAGCACATGCCATCTCCAGACTGCTCACAATCAATCCTGATGCTTTCCTGACTTCCTGCTTGTCTCTGGGTTTACTTAGGTCTACTCTGGTGTGATGGTAGAGATGGCCTCACAGGCAGATATGTTATGGTAGTATGGTAGTATTGGGTGTAGGATTGGATACAGGATGTCTTGTACATGTATGCTACATCATGTGACTGCCATGGCTCACTGCCACACTGGTCTATTTCCATTTTTGTACTTACTTTGTTTCAGCCACACATACTATACTTTTTGTGGTATACCTCTTCACATTAACATTTAATTCATATCCCTTAGTCTTTGTCATATGCTCTCTTTCTTATAACCCACTTACTTCTCCATCTCACTAGTGTGTTTAAAGTACTTTGTGAAATTACTCTGTTTACTTAGATTTCTTAGTATTTAACTACTTTGAATGTATCATAGTACTTCAGTTTGTTAATTATATTTGTCTCTCCACTTCTCTCAGTGGTTAAGGCTACCTCTGAACACCCTTGACCATCTCTACTTATTATTATCTCTCTTGTTGTTGTACTTTGCACTCAATGAGATCTCTGGTCAGGAAGTTGAGTATTGATTGCCCTCATCTCTGAATCACCTCACTCACTGTTATCTGTAAATTGGGCATTAGGAACAAAGGAGGTGCAGCACATAAGCTGAAGCTGTTACCCATCTTGACCCTCTCTCTTTAGTAGTGCTCAAACATGTTTCTGGAGATATATCCAGAGTCTCCAGTATCTCTCCCTGGCCTTACTATGCTTTCTATCTGCCTGGAACCTCTAGGCTATACCCTGGAAACAAGTTCATGACAGTTGTGCTACATGTGTTTCATGTATGCAAGTAACAATCAATTATAAAGGATGAAAGCCTTGTGTTGTCCTCATGAGCACAGTTGCCTTATGATATCCATGCAGTGTCCATGTGTTATTCCAAAGATTAGATGTTCCTGTGATAAGATCCAAGGATAAGATAATGATAATTCCCAAAAAGAAAAGGTGAATTCATGACAATAGCCACAATCTCTTCCAATCCCTTCTGAGACTTTCTGATTCTGTGTTACAATTTTCTAATATGCTTCTGACATTTCCCACCTGCTTTCATTCATCACTAGCCTTCAAACTATTGTTTCCATCATTTAACAATTATTGTTTCCACATATGCTTCCACTCAGCTATGCTTCCACCTCTGATTCTGTTAGATATTATGGGAGAGCCTTGACAATTATATACAAATAGGTACAAATGGGCATATTAGGTACCTGTTTTTAGATTGTTATCTCTTTCAAGCACCATTATCTTCATCCTTGGTCCACTCTTGTGTCCCATTTTAACAGATTCTGCTACTTTTATTATGTGTCAAAGAATTCTATTATTTCCTGTATTCATAGTATTGCTACTTCTGCTTTTATTATTATAATTTGCAATACTTGTATTTGAGTAGCTTAATTTTGTACAGTAATCTCCAATCCACATATCAACTAAGTTTTACCTAGTCTCTCTGGTTTGCTTCCAACCTTCTGACTCTCTTCCCACTTCCCTTCTAGTTGACTTATGTTGACTAGTCTTATCTTGCCCTTGACACTAGACTTGGACTCTAGTTGTCACTATCTCTTGGTCATCTCTGATGATCTTCCAACATTGTGGTAATTTCTTTTGATGTGTGGACCACATCTAAGTTAGAACACGTGAGAACTGGAAGGGCATAGCACATAAACTGAAGCTAACAGTTCTTACCTTTAGCATTACAGTTGGAAATCCTTCTGACATTACTTCTGACCATTTTATGATGTTGTGTTACTATAGCCTATGACCTCTAGTTCCTATTCACCCTTGGGAACAAGACTTGACAACAGAGCAGATGTCACAGCCACAATTTCTTCTGACACTCTTTCAACATCCCACCAGATTTCTGATATGCTTCCAACCATTTCTGCCTATTTCTATTCATTGTTAATATCTAAGCTATTGTTTAAACCATTTGACACTCAGTATACAATTACTATTTCTATATATGCTTCTACCTAGTTACATTTCTGCCTCCACTTCTGCTACTTGTATTATCTGTCAAGGACTTTTATTATTCCTTGTATCCATAGTGTTGCTACTTTTGTTTTCATTGTCACAATTAGCAATGCTCATATTTAAGTAGCCCAGTTCTGTACACTAGTCTCCAATCTAAATATTGACTAAGATCATATCTAATCTCTTGACTAAGTTCTGAGTCCCATTTTCTTTCCAACTTTCTGACTGTTACAAATTCCTTATATGGTACCCACTATGCAAATCTTTTCTTTTTATAGAACAGCTATTACATGAGTAGCTATATTTGAACTAGCCAACCATAACAGTAATTGTACTTAGAGTACTGTGCACAGACCATTGTAGTTTACTATAAGTAGACCTCTGTACTCAGGTCTTGCTCCTCAGCTTGAACTAGGCAAATATAGCCTTTGTGACAGTCTCATCCTAATCCCTCAAACTCAGAACAAACTCAAACCTCTTAGACTTAGTCAAGAGGCTCAGTGAACCTAAGCTTCTCCTAAAAAGAGACTTAGCAACCCAACAGCTTTCCTTAGCTATAGTAAGCATGTCTTATATTGAGCCCAGAACTCAGAACCAACAAGCTTCCCCTTGAACCCATAATGAAGGCTTAACCACTCTAACACTGACTCCCTTCCTGTCAGATCTCAATTCCAAAGAGAAGAATAAGAACTAGAGGTTGTAGGTTACAATAGTGCTATGTCAGAGGAATGTCAGAAGTATCATCTGAAGGATTTCCAACTGTAACACTAAAGGTAAGAACTGTCAGCTTCAGCTTATGTGCTGCACTCTTCCAGTTCTTGTGGGTCCTAACTTAGTTGAGTGGTCCACATGGCAGAAGATAATTACCAGTGTTGGAAATGTGTTGGAGGTAAACAAGATATTGACAACTAGAGTCAAAGTCTAGTGTTTAGGGCAAGATAAGACTAGTCGAGGTAAGTCAACTAGAAGGCATGTCAGAAGGAGTCAGAAGATCAGAAGTGAATCAGAGAGACTAGGGGTGATTGTAGTCAATATTTGGATTGGAGACTATGATATAAGATAGGATTACTTAAATATGAGTACTGCTAATTGTGATAGTAAAAGCAGAAGTAGCAATACTATGGATATGAAGAATAATAAAAGTCCTTGACACATAATAAAAGTAGCAGAGATGAGAGCAGAAGCATAACTGAGCAGAAGTGTACTTAGAAACAGTAATTGTATCATGAGCATCAAATAATAAAAACAATAGTTTGGGGTTTAGCAATGAATGGAGACAGGCAAAAAATGTTGGAAACATAGCAGGAAATGGTATCATAGAATCAGAAAGTGTTGGAAGATGTTGAGAGAGATTGTAGATGTAACACTTCCAATTTTCCCTCTAGTTGATTTACACTGACTAGTCTTCTTTGCTCTTGGCACTAGACTTAGTCTCTAGTTGCCAATCCCTTCAAAGTTGTCTCTGACAACTTTCTGACCCCATGGTACTATCTTCTGACATGTGGACCAAGTTTAAGTTGGAACCCATGAGAACTGGAAAGGTGCAGCACATAAGCTGAAGCTAATGGTTCTTAACCTTAGTGTTACAATTGGAAATCCTTCCAATATTTCTTCCAACATTTTTCAACATAGTGCTATTGTAGCCTATGATCTCTAGTTCCTAATTTAGTTTGGGAACAAGTCTTGACAATAGATAGCATCAGGAGTATGACCAGGTTCTGATTGTTTAAGGGGTGATGGTGAAAAGGGGCTGGTGTGTCATATATGAAAAACCAGACCACACTTCCAACATCCTTCTGACCATTCCTGATCCCTTTCTAATATTTCTGATAACCATGATACTCCATTTCCCATTCACCTTGTTACCATTTCTATGCTTGATAATACTTTGATCCCCATCAGAACAATATTTCTTTTATGAACATTTCTGATACCCCTTCCAACTCCAAGATATGACTTCTGATATGACTTCTAACACCCCTTTCAACTCCAAGATATGACTTCTGATACTTATTATGATACCCAGTTCTTTTATGATTCTATCACTACTAGTTAATGTTCTCTGATTAGTTATACAATTAATTATCAATGGATGTAAGTGGCTAGTTTTAATTCTATATCCACAATCCAAATTGATAGAATGTGGTGTTGCACAGCTGCCTTGCACAGCTTTGCTGTAGTTTATAGCCTCTTCACAGCTTCTACACAGCATTTATATAGCATTTCCATACAGCATAGCCTTCACTTGTAGTATATAATGTCTTGTAGTCTCTCTCTCAAATAGCAGTCTTTCCCCCCATTCTGTGCCAGTGTCAGAGTCAGTGTCAGAGTCCTTTTCTCATAACCTTTCCTTGTTCTTGTCCATCCTCCCTCCCACTCTTCTGCTTTCAACACAAATATTGACTAAGATCTACCTAGTTTCCTCACTAAGTTATGAGTCTCCTTGCATTTTGATCTCTGACTCTCCTCTGACTTCTCCTCTAGTTGACTTCAATCAACTAGTTTTTACTTTGGCCTTGACACTAGACTTTGTCTCTAGTTGTTACTCACTCAAGTCATCTCCAATGACTTTCTGATCCACAGAACTTTCTTCTGATATGTGGACCATGTCTGCAAGTAAGAACCCACAAGAACTAGAAGGGTGCAGCATATAAGCTGAAGCCAACAGTTCTAATTTAGTAGTGTTACATTCAGAATACTTTCTGATGCTGCTTCCAACTTTTCTGACATAGTGCCATTGTGGCCCACAACCTCTAGTTCTTAATTTTCTTGGGAGCAAATCTTGAAAGTAACTCTGTTGGCAGTTCTGTTCTTATTTCTGTATCTGAAAATTGACAGATCTAAAATTCATTATAGCTCTGTCACTAGTATTTTATCAAACATATTAACAACCATTCTGATATCTCTATTTCTAGCTTCTGATTTTACTCTGCCTGAAACTGTTTGTTCTCAGGGAGAAGAGTAATGCCTCTATATCTATATATTTATAGCTATAGATGGTCTCTGATCAAAAGTGGTTATATATAGCATCTATACTTAGTGTCGTATCCCTGTATGATACAATGCTCACCATCTCTGGACTGTTCACAATCAATCCTGATGCTTTCCTGACTCTCTGCTCATCTCTGGGTTTACTCAGGTTTACTCCAGTCTATTTCTGTTTTTGCACTTACTACATTTCAGCCACATACACTATACTTTTTGTAGTATATTCCTTTGCATCAACATTCAGTTTGTACTCCTTAGTGTTTGTCATATGCTCTCTTTCCTATAACCCATTCACTTCTCCACTTCACTAGTATGATTTTAGTACTTTGCATGTTTACTCTGATTATTTAGTATTCAAGTACTTCAAATGTACTGTAGTACTTCAGTTTGTTAATTGTAATGTCTCTTCTACTCTCTAACTCAGTGGTTAAGTTACCTCTAAACATTCTTACTCATCTCCACTTAAATAATCTCTTCTCATCATCATTATTTGTACTTAACAAGATCTCTGGTCTCTGGAGATTTCTCCTGACCAACTCTCCAGTCAGGAAGTTGAGTATTAATCATTCTCATCCTTAGATCAGCCCACTCACTATCATTTGTAAATCAGACATTAGGAACAAAGGAGGCATAACACATAAGCTTAAGCCATCATCCATTCTGACCAGGTATATACCAGAAATGAAAACAAAAGTTGCACCTCCATCTAATCACCCACCTTATCATAATGGAAGGGGCAGATAAGATGTCATTGCTGCTGATTATGGTGCCTTTGGCTTGTCACCAGTGATGTGTCCCCAGATAATTGTTTGGCTGCTACTGGCACTTGACAGGTAGTTTCACACATAAATAACATGATCATAGTTAATAGTTAGTAATAGGCATTTGCACTATATATAGTGCACATTAAATAGTTTACACAGTATACTAGTCATGAAAGGAGGCTTAAAGTGATTATAAGCAAGTGAGCAGTATTAAAGTATTTGAGAGACAACATGTCATGAACTGGTCTTTCCAAGATATAGCCCAGAGGTTCTGGACAGATAGAGTGAATGAGGTCATCAGGAAGAGACTCCAGAGACTCCAGGAATTTCTCCAGTAAATGCATTTGAGTGCTACCAGGGTATGAGAGTCAAGATGGGTGACAGCTTCAGCTTATGTCTGTGCCTCCTTCATTCCTAATGCCCAATTTACAAATAATGGTGAGTGAGTTGATTTAGGTATAGTGGGGATCAATACTCAACTTCCTGGCTGAGGATTTGGTCAGGAGTGATCTCCAGAGACCGGAGATCTTGTTGAGCACATAGTGCAATGATGAGAAGGATAACAACCAGTAGAGATGAGAGAGGATGATTTAGAGGTAGCTAGAGACTAATAGAGGTGTTGAAGACAATATACACACTTAACAAACTGGAGTACTATGATACATTTGAAGTACTTAAATACTAGAAAGTCTTAGTACCCAGAGTAATATGCAAAGCACTACAATCATACTAGTGCAATGGAGAAGTAAGTGGGTTAAAAGAAAGAGAGCATATGACAAAGACTAAAGGAATAAAAATTGAATGTTAATGCAGAGAGATATACTATGAAAAGTATAGTGTGTGGCTGAAACAAAGTAAGGAAATGGACTGGAGTAAACCTGAGTAAACACTGGAGGCAAGCTGAGAGTCAGAATAGTGTTGGGATTGATTGTAAGCAGTGTAGAGATGGCATGCACTGCACTGTATAGGGATATGACACAACATTAGTTGGTATCATAGAAAGGATCAGACATTATAAAATCAATGTCTCTGTCATCAGGATACATTGTGTGTCTGTTAATACTCTGAGGGGAATCTGTATGATATTGTTTAGTTATCTGTGTAGGAATTGGGTCTATAACATCAGAATTGATGGCAGCTGCATAGTCAATCTCTAGCTTGAAGTCAGTTTCAGATGGACAGGAAAGAGATGACCTTCAAGAGGCACTCCCACAAAATAGAAAAGAATTAATACTCTAATGTGTAAATGATCAGTGTTGTTGCTCTCTAAGAACCCAATTCATGCACACTGTAGGAAATAGACCTTTGCCTTAATCTATGCATCCACAAAACTATTGTATCCTTTCACCCTTTAGATTTTCATCAGTCAATTATCAAGATACAGTGCATGAATGTAGAAAGCCTTGGATGCATGTACTCAACCAATTGCAAAAGATATTTAACAAAGAGCACATCACATGGTACTTACTATCCAGGCAAACAATGATAATGATATATATTCATGTAAGCAATCATCACAATGTTCCAGATGACAATCAAGGCCACCATTCCCCAACCACATTGTAACTTCAGAATGGTCAACTGAGAATCCTTCAACAAAACACTGAAATCTGAACTATGCAAGACACAGGCACTGAAGAACCTGAACACAGAAGCTGAGTACTCTGCTGCAGTATTCAAACTAAAAAAAGCCTTGCAGAATACCATACAACAAAAAGTCAAGCTCACAAAACCCCTACCAGACAAGAAATAATGGTGGACTCAAGAACTTGAATCCCTTAAGAAGGAGAAGAATCAGATCAGTGGCAAAGCCTATCAATTCTGAGCCATCCCAGACCACCCAATTCACAAGGATCACAGATGAGCAGTAGTGAACATCATCAAAACAAAAAGGGATAGTTGGGCAGAATGGCTCAATGAGGCTAACACAAAAGACCTATGGACAGCCAAAAAGTATATGAGGGAACTAGTTGGCAATGGTGGACAGCTGAGGATCCCCACACTCCAGTCTACAGAAAAACACAATGAGAAGACAGAGATCACAGACAATGCAGGTAAGGCATGGATTCTGGCTCACTCTTTCTTCCCAGCTGGCCCCAACTTTGTTACTGCAAATGTCACTGAAGAACCCCCAAACCCACTTCCAGACCCACCTCCAATCAACATTGAGCAACTCTGGCAGAACATAAGATGACTATAACCATACAAGGCATGTGGCCCAGATGGCATCCCCAATGTGGCAATACAGAAAACCATGGAGCACATTGAACCTCACCTACTACAGATCATCTGGGCAGCAGTAAAGTTTAGCATCATTCACAAAGACTGGAAAACATCAATGACAGTGTTCCTCAGGAAACCTGGAAAACCAAGATATGATGTGGTAAAAGCATACCAACCCATCACACTAATTAACACCTTCTCCAAAATCCTAACCACCATAGTAGCTGAAACCATCAGTCATCTAGTCAAAGCAAATAACCTCCTCCCAAACACCCACTTTAGAGGATGCCCAGGCCGAACAACAACAGATGCAGTACTATACCTAGTGGATGCTGTCAAATGCACCTGGAGAAGGGGTAAGGCAGTATGAATACTCTTCCTAGATGTGGAAGGAGCCTTCCCTACTGCAGTACCTTCCCAATTCCTGAGCAACCTTCACAAATGACAGATCTTCACAAGCTACATACAGCTAATCAAAAACTTGCTGACCAACAGGAAACCTCAACTGTGCTTTGATAACTACACCTCAGAAATCATCAAAATTGGCAATGGAATAGGGCAAGGAGACCAACTCTCGATGCTACTCTACATTATCTACAATGCTGATCTACTGGAACTGGCAGAATGAGACAACAGAGAGAAGGCCATCAGGTATGTAGACAACATCATGATCATCATGGAGGGAGACAATCTTGACAAAATCACAGACAAACTTCACCTACTGATGAACAAAACAGGAGGCAGACTAGACTGGAGTTTCATGCACAACTCAAGATTCAAAGTGTTGAAATAAGTACTTATGCACCTTGCCCCACCCAGAATTCAGAAAACCTGGGTCACTGATGAGACAGGTGCAACATGCTTACCAGCACTAGAACTGGACAGAGAACTGATCAAGAGTGTAAACAACTTCAAATACCTAGGCATATAAATTGATGAAAAACTAACTGGAACATCCAAACTCAAAAAACCACAGAAAAATCGACCAAATGGGTAATGTGCTTCAAGCAACTAACCAGACCCTCCACAGGTATAGGATTAAGACTAATGCAACAGCTCTACATCTTGACAGTCCTTCCAAAGATGATGTACGGACTCGAAGTATGGTACACACCTCCTACAAAGCCCATAGGATACAAGCACAACCTAGGATCGGTAAGCGCCTTACGAAGGCTGGCCTCTGTGCAACGGTCAGCCATGCTAGCAATAGCAGGAGGCATGATGTTTACACCTACAGACCTACTCTGCCTACACACCGGCCTCTTCCCCACTGAATTAGTGCTCCTCAAAATATGTCACCATGCAGTAGTACAGCTGGTAGCATTACCACCCAGACACCCTCTCTCAGTCATCACCTGCAAGGCACTCACTACTCAGCCAAAAACCCACAAGTCCCCCATCAACAACCTATTCAGGATATTTGAACTGCAACCAGGTCAACTAGAAATGCTATACCCTGCTAACATGCTGCTAGACTACACACCCCCCTTCAACATCATCATACCAGAGGACCAAGAAGTGTCAATGGCCCAGGAATGTGAGGACCAAGCCAAGTACAGAATCTACTCTGACAGATCAGGTTATGAAGGTAACACTGGAGCAGCAGCAGTAATATACACCAACAGAGACCCCCACTGCATATCTTCAGCTGCCTATAGGAAAAAAGTCCAGGCACACCTCCTACAATGCAGAGCTCACAGGAACTTCACTGGCAATGCAACTGCTGATGGAAACTCCCTTCCAACCCAACAACAACATCAGCATATATACTGACAGCCAAGAAGTCCTACAAGCTGCTAAGTTCCCCAAAGCAAAAACTGGACAATGACTACTGATCCATTTCATACAACTAGCACAGACAGTGCTGGGCAAACACACATTGTGTTGGATCTCAAGACACACAGACATAGGAGGAAACAAGGAAGCAGATGAGCTTGCAAAAAATGCCACACTAGGAACATCAAGTGCTAACAACCAACTACTGCTTGCCCTACAGCAACTCATCCCAGCCAGCCTAGCAAACCTTCCATGGTGAACTGAAGGAATGATGGAAATCAGACTGGGCCCAGTCACCCTGCAAAGGCAGATTTGAGTGAATCAACTCGCAATTCCTGCTCACAAAATACACAAAACTCATGAAGGACCTCAACCAAGCACAAATCAGCACACTCATCCAGATACAAACTGGCTACATTCTGCTAAACAATCAACTCTCAAAGATGGGCAAAGCAACTACCAACAAATGCCCAAACTGCAGGGAGCTCAGAGGAGGTGCTCAGGGATGTGAAACTGTGGAATACTTCATCTTCAAATGCCAGGCATACAGCAAGGATAGAGTATCAATGTTGAGAACAGTCAAAAGTGACTGACCATCCCTATCCACACTAATGTCTAGCCTCAAGAACATCAAAGCTCTACTAAAATTCATAGCTACTACAGGTCAACTCAGCAGGTCTAACACCAGCAACATAGTGAACTTCCCAGAAACTTGACCACCACAATAACATTTACTAACTACCCAAAGAAAACATGCACAAACCTCTATACAAAATCACAGCCAAAAAACCCCCATTAAAATAACAATATCTTCTTCACCCACTCTGCACAGAGGGCAAGCCCCAAGCCTCACCCCCTCCAATGTGCCTTCCCATACATGGGACAGGTGTGCTAGCTGGTCAACAACTCTGAAACATCACATAACACAACTCAAAAAACTGCACATGCTACAAACCTACCTGGGAGAATCTCAAATGACAGCAGATATGTCAGGTCTTGTGAAAGGGGGACATGTAGGCCCTCTTGGACACAGAGACAAACCACTATGAAGAGGGGAGAGAGGCAGGGGACCACAAAGTAAGCTATCACAAGCATGTATAACATAGTACAAGGCCAAGGTAGGGTATTACCCTCAGAGGCAATAAAATGGCTCAATATATATATATATATATATTCATGCAGGACACATGAGATCAAGATGGCAAGCATATGAGGTATTGATACATCACAGTACTAACCAGATGAAACCAGTAACCTGATCATAAATAACCATTAGCTTTTAACTTTAAATAGGCACAAAAAGACATACCAAATGTAAGCAATATAATAGCCCAGAACCATTGTTGCATCAGGATTCTGCACCATGAGGTCAGATAGTGCACATTTTTTGTAGTGAAGCACACATACCTTGGATACTTCTTGTTATCACTGGCTCTCAGGAGCAAGTGTGTGCAGAAAGAAATAGAGAGCAAGGATGCTATATATTCCACCAATATGCATCCAAGAACACAGAACACTAAATAAAGCAAAATAAATCAAGGGACTTTGGTGAAAAATGTAGAAATCCTCAGGCTAGGTGAAGAGATTAGATGAGGGATGTTGTTTGCTGAAATTGGTCAAGTTGAAATTCTTGATTGACCAGGATTCAAAGGGATGTATCCAACACAAAGGAATTGCTCATTTGTTGTAATGTATTTCAATGAGCATTGCCATAGAGAGTAAGTTCAATCAGTCTGAGCTCTGTGCATATGTCGAAATACTTAGGTGCATGTCAGAAGAAATCACATGTGCACATTGCATGGGTGTGACCGAGGCGTTGACATATATGCAAACAATGCCAATTTTTGGTCCCTTACCCTCCGAGGCCAGAGATAACTGTGGCAGGCTCAGTAGTCAAAAATAAAATTCATGCCTTATTTCTTTGATACCATGCAGATAATAGAGTGTCAGGTACTTTTGTTTTCATTTCTGGTCTATACCAATTCTGACCCCCTATCCTTGGTAGTGCTCAAACACATTTCCTGGAAATATTTCCAGAGTCTTTAGTTATTCTTCCCAGCCCTACAGTTTATTCTTTCTGCCTGGAATTTCTGGGTTATACCCTGGAAACAAGTTCATGACACTTGGAATTGCATACAGAAATATAGATATCCTTCTGTAAAATGCAATTTTGATGCAAACTTTATTATCTCTTTAGTTTCTGAATTGTTCCTATTCATTCTTCATATTTCTGTTGTCATTTTGTGCCTTAGTACTGTGTAATAGTACTCAAATGAGTTTTCTTTGTCATTAGGTTTTAATTGTTTTAATCACACAATTGCCATGCTCTCTGTTCTAGCCTTGTAATAGCAATTCAGGCTAATGGTTTCAAATAGTTATCATTATTCTATATTTCTTTAGCTGATTGGTACTGTATTTCAGGTATATATTGAATTTCCATCTGTTTCTGTATTTATTATCATCCACCATATGCCAAATATCTAGGGAGAGAAGGGGCAAGGATTTGAGTGAAACACTTGTTGGAATATGAGTGTTTTGTGATGTCACCACATTTTTACATACATCTCACTTCCTTTATTTCACATTTGTGTGGCTTGTCTATAGCTAACTGCATTAGTATATATATTTCACATTTAATCTTTATTCCTCTGAGGACAAACTGTCTTTGATGTTGTCGAGACTGTGTCGTTTATTTTAACAACACTGTGGCCTTCAATGAGATGGATAAGGCTATGCTCCAAAGAATGTGCATGGGAAGTGTCCCTATCTCGATGAAGCACATTTTCTGTTAAGCATGCTCGTGCCCGAGCTTGACGATGGTCCTTTCAGCCGCTTAATACGGAGGGTTGCTGTCCAGGAAAAACGATCCTGTGTATGTTGCCGTTGTTCTTTGTTGTATTGCCGCTGCTTTTTTCTATAGATTACTGGCATCACCGTACCTTTATGTTGCTGCGTGCTGGCTCACCTTCTATGCAGACGCGCGAAAATCGATGGCGCTGATAGATCTGCATGGCCAGCGATAAATCGGAGGACAAGTCGAGCGAGCCTCGAGTTAGTGGTGGGAGGCGTACGGATTGACTCCCGGGTGACGAGCCCCGCGCTCGTGCATTAGTAGTTATCCGAACACCGAACCCAATTGAATATACATTATTTCACCTGTGGAGTTCCCCACTTAATACCGCTCTTGTGGTAGCTGTCCACCATGCCCCTTATGCACTAGGATCTTCCCTCTTGCTAAAGTTTCGTCGTTTTGATCTACTTAGATGTAGTAGATACCGCGCATGGCTTAAACTAGAATCTGCCCAGCGTACTTTTAGCTAGGTTTGAACACGCCGTCGAACCTAATTAGAATTTCAGCAGGCTAGCCAATACGAATCTCTAACTATGTGCTACGGACTCAAACAGATAACTGACTATCACAAAGAAACTAAAGGATAAGAAAGGTCGAATCAAAGGTATCTTTAAATTGACCACTAAATATATCGATAGAAGTCACAGAAGGAATAGTTGAAGCAATCTGAACGAATGCAAATACCTACAGTGAACAATGGCCAGGGGAAGGCTTTAGTTTCCTTTAGTCGTCATCAGATGAATCTGGCATTTAGGGCGGATTAGCGACAACGTAAATCTGGTAGAAGGATTTACTTGATCAGTCATACTCAAAGAGGTACATGAACATTATATATAAGCATCGGGGGTATAACACATCTATCTGGGTATAAAGAAAACACTGAGCGAGAGAGCAGAGTGTAACTTTGTAACTCAGAGGTTCTCGTCGTCGATAATAGCCGGAATGTAAAAGGTCAGAACGCCACCCGCGTCCGCCACGTCGCCAATGTAGACATACAGGATCATGCAGTGGTTCTGACATATACCTATGGAAGGACAAATGAACGGCGTTAGCATCACATCTATAATCTCGCGAGAAGAGACAGTTATCAAAGGAGGTGCGTGCCGATGAGTCAGGAGATCCCGAAAGCGATTAAATGAAAGGAAAAGTGTCGTTCTCGAAAGAAAAAACCATAGATATGTAAGAAATGAGCCCTGAGCTCTCGAATAAAACGAGGCATTATTAGTAACATTATCGAATCGTCAGGGGGAAAACAGAATAAGAAATCGGCGGGAAAAAAAAAAAATTGACAAAAAAAAAGGGTAGTAAACAGAAAATAATATCAAACGGAAACAAATTATAGGACAAAATGTTATAAAAAAGATGAGGTATCTAAACAACTCCCGCAAAAAAAAATCGAAAAAAATAAAACTAATTTTTAAAAAGAGATAGAAGTACGCACATGCGATAGTCGTGGTCGACACGACATGGCTATTCAAGAACTTGAGAAAGCTGCGGATCGATACGAGGACGGTGAACAGGTGCCCTGGGTCCGGCGGTTCGTCTTTTTCCTCTTCGGTGGCGGCGTCTTCGGCGTCTTGTGCTAGAGAAGAAATACAACAAGATATGTTCAATGCATATAACAGGGAGAATGGATCGACCATCGCATTGGATGCTTAATGATAGCGCCCAGAGAGATAGTCGTAGTAAACTGCCTCCTACTCACTTTTCGGATTCGTACATTCCCGCCACTCCGTGTCCACTTTCACGCTCTCGGTGTTGATCGACAGCTGCAATACACCGCTGTTGTTCGCGCGCACGGCGAGCACGTCGGACATGGGCCGCAGGCGGTCGACGATCGTGCGTAGTTTAATGAGGGGCGGGAGGAGGATGTGTAGCTGGGCGGGAGGCAACTTCAGTTAGAGCAGAGAGAGAACGAAGACAGCAAGGAAAGGAGGGCGCATAGTCACATACATCAGGTTCCGGACAAAGCGGCTCCGTCAATCTGCTCACGTCCGCCGGCTTCATCACCTCAATCCTGACATCATGCGCGACGCGCACCTTCCGTCCCGCGCGCGTGAGCCCGGTTATCTCGAACGTGAGCACAGCGTGCTCGTGTTTCTTCGCGAGCTTCATCACAACGTCCTCTGTCTCCATAGTGTTGGAGCTGGAGTTAGAGGAGGAAGAGGCGGACTTGAGCGCGGCGAGGAGCGCCTCGGATGAGAGGGCCATGGTGATCTCGTTCGAGGCGTTCGACTGGATGCGGTAGTTCGTGAAGAGGGAAGAGACCTTTATTTGTCTGCATAATCCCAGTTTATAAATGTCAGTCCAGGTAAAAAGAAGAAGAAGAAGAGAGACGCACGACCACACCTGTATCCCACCCTCGTTCGCCTCGCTATTGCAGATGATGTGCATGTTCTCTTCAGTAAACTTGACTATGCATTTCTTCTGTAGCTTCTCAATGGATTGGATGATCCCTGGAAGGGTGTATGAGACCCAAAGTCACAGACAGCAAGTCGTAGCACCGTAGTAGTACTAACGGAAGAAGGTCGTGACGTTCTCGATTGTGGCGCGGAAGCGCATCGCGTGTTTTGCGTTGGTTGCTCTTACAAATTCTGGCAGATGTCCGAGTAGGAAAAACTGAAGTATTTGCGAAGCCGATTTCGCTCGGAATTTGAGTTATCCGAGCAGTCTTGACGCGTCGAAGTTGTGGTCGCGGTCGAAAATGACGGGGCGCGTATTTGTCCCACGTGCCGCTAAGGCCCACGGGTCCCCCTCCCGCCAGCACCCTTCCTCCTCCCTTCTCATCCTTCCTCCTTCGTCGATGTGGAAAATATTCTCCAGTTCCTCAAGTTCCAGTACTCCCTCCGACATGCCCTCTCACATCCTCCCGCACGCTCTCCCCATCCCCGCCATCAAGAAACTCGCTGGGAAACGTGTCGTGCTTGCGTCGAATAGCCCGCGGCGGAAGGAAATTCTGCGAACCTTCGTGCGTGTCGTCTTTAACTACTCTTATTCTGATTTTTTATTGGTCGACATAGGGTCTCGATCCAGATATCGTCCCCTCTACATTCGAGGAGAACCTCCCTGTGCGCTCCTTCGTTGACGTGCACGAGTACCCGGTGGCAACTGCTACACACAAGGCTGTGGAGGTTTACGAGCGGTTGGTGGTGCGTTAATAGCATGCTTGGTGTCTCTTCGCCGAACCACGCCCCTCATGCGACTGACCAGCGAGAGAACGCGGACGCTGCCCCGGACCTCGTCATCGCTGGTACGTCGCTCCATTTCCCGCCTTCTTCCTACCATTCACTCTCGCTGATTACTCTCCGCATCAATAGCGGACACTGTTGTACTCTCACATGCACAACCCTCGACCTCGGATGTTAGCTACTCCGTACTGCCCGATATGAACCAGGAGCTGCTCGAGAAGCCTCAGTCAAAGGAGGACAACCTGCGCATGTTGCTCGATATGAACGGCGGTGTATGTGAGGTTGTGACGGGTGTCACTGTTGGTACGTCCATTACCGTTCTCTTTCCTTCTTCCCTACCCATGCCTTCCTCCCCGTGTTTTTTCCCGTTCTGTCTTCTTCCCCCACCTGTCCTCCGTCCCTCCGTCCCCTCTCCTGTCTTCGTCCCCTCTTCTGCCTTCGTCCCCTCTCTTGCCTTCGTCCCCTCTCTTGCCTCCGTCCCCTCTCCTACCTCTGTCCCCTCTCCTGCCTCCGTCCCCTCTCATGCCTCTGTTCCCTCCCTTGGCTCCGTTCCATATGTCCCAGCCTCTCAACCCTACTTTTCTTTCAGTCTACCCCGTCCTCGCATCCCCAGGGTACCAGATCAAGTTCGCCCTCCTTCTCTGATCGATTTCGCGAAATCTAATGCATATACGCAGATCGATAGATGAACGCACGCTTGTGTATTTCGCAGACAATCCTAGATACATCATCGATGCGTACGTGGAGAGCGGGGAGGGCATCGACCGCGCAGGCGGGTTTGCTATCCAGGTAAGCGTGCCCTCCTTCCTACCAATAGTCCACGACTGCCGCGTTAGCTGGTCGAGGGATCCTCGTCTTTTCTATACTTTGTGAGCCTCTGCTCTCGGCACTACATTGATAATTCATCTTCCACCACGCTCGATCTGCTCTTTCTCTTAGCTTCCCATTCCCTTGCGCACTCACGCTTAACCTCCTCTCCTCCCTACAGGGCCTCGGCGGCCTCCTCATTCGCAAAATCGAAGGCGACTACCCGAATGTCGTCGGCTTCCCAGGGGCATCGTTCTTCAAGCTGCTCGATCTACTCGTGGAGGAGGAGCCGGACTTTTTGGCTGTGTAATGGGATGTTGCTTAAGGTGTTACCGAACTCGGATGAGATGCTGATGAGGCAGGTTCTTGGACGTAGACGAAGACCTACATGGTGGATAGTAGACTCTTGGACTGTAGGAACATCCATACCCGATTCTGTTGAGGTTTACATTGTTTTGTTTGGACTATTGTATAATAGGTGCGGCCAATATAGACGCGTGATTCATGGAAGGAACATAGAAAATGTTCTGCTCACTGTCGGTTCCGGTGTCGTGTCAGAGAGTTCATGAGCCCCCTTTCGTTCATGGCCGCCGTTGCTTGCCCTGGGGAGGCTCCTAGTGCAAACCCTAGGCCTGCTTTCCCTAGCTCGGTCGGTTTCGCTTCTTATTCGGCTGTATCTGCCCTTACCCTCATTCTGCTGAACTTTAGTAAACCTGCATATGTCAACGCCCATTTACTAGGCCGTGTCAAGAGTTGGGGTTGTGCAAGCTTCGTGCTTGTGGTCAGAAGGTGGCAGTGTGTGGGAATATTCTAATAGGCTGTATATAGATTGTATCTACCTTATCTATGTACCTTGCCCGAGTGGACCCAAGTCCACAATCCATCCCCCTTTATTGTTTGCTCTCATCGGCCTCTGAGTTCTTGGAGGAGAGTGGCACTCCCTAACAGGAGTTTTTGACAGGCCGTCGTCTGCCGGGTCACGCTATCGACTTCAAAGCCATATCCTTTAACTTCCTTCAACTTTTCGGTCTTGGAATTTTGAAGTGGTTGGGCTCTGGATCATACTAGGTGATCGTGCAGGCCAATGGCGCTCGATTCAGCTGGGACATCCCGATTCCCACCTTCTGGACTATTGGACTGCATCGTTGGATGGTGGGAAGCCGACATGGCTATTTTTCAGTACGTTTGGGACTGCTCGATGGAAAAGGAGGGTTGTGCGATTTAAGTGAGTTAGGCTGTTTTTATTTTGGACATTACCTAGTAAACACGCATATTTTTGTTGACACAATGTGGCAAATTCCTGAGGAGATTCAGAGGAGAAGTGAAACTGATCGATCTACCTGCGTACTTCAATATATTCTCATTTGTTACTTTTAACTTTCTTTCGCATCGCATCGTAGTATCCAGTGGGATAGAGTACATCACTCGAAGTAATTGGATAGTGAACTTACCATCTTTTTTTATTCAGCAAAAAATCCACGTAGATTCTGGGATCAACTCGATAGTTTCCACCCAGGCATCACCTAAAGGCTCTGTTCTCTTTTCCACCCAAGCAATACATTCGTGACGCACAATCTGATGCCCACTTCGTGGTCCTGTAGATGGACGTACCAATGCAGCGATGGAGGTTAACGTATCGGGTAAGTTCATCATCCTACCCAGCACCAGATAATACTTTCCCGCCCTCCAGAGTGGAAACGATCCCTTCTCATCTGGAAGAAGCTGAACAGTGAAGATGACTGACTTGAGTTTATCTGCAACCAAAAAAGTGCGGGGAAGAGGGCTATCGAATCTCCCTCGTATCGATTCAAGTGCAAGTCCTGTAAAGTGGACTTTAAACCCGATATTAGAGTCTCCTGGTCCCCAATTATGTAGGGAGAGTAAACTATGAGCGTCCGTGTTGATGGATCTATTGTATATACGACCACTTCCCATAAGAGACCTAGGTGCCCATCTAAAGCCGTCTCTTGGGAGCTTGGGGCGTTCATCGAATATGAGAGCAGGGCTGAAATGTTCAATGCGACGAAGAAGTAGTTCCATTCGTTGATCAGCAATATCCTGATCGTCACGGCCCTCGACCTCGAGGAGGAACGAAGGGTTTATGTTGACAGTGGTAGCTATGCACAACGTCTCGTCTAACTTCCGAGTAGTTTGACGATCGAGGAGTGCTTGATTAACGGCGTTGAATGCGACGCTGCCCATGTTCGTCGAGCCTTCTTTCTTCCAGCGATTCAAAAGGCTACTCATGAACGACATAGGCCATGTCACTTCGCTTTCGGCTGCAGCCAGAAAGAACGCGTAAATTCCCTGGGCTGCGAGAGCCTTTTCATTCTGCAGGCGCTCTTTGGCGAGGTCTCCAATTCTCTGTGATCTATCGCAGAATTGGAAAAAAAGCCTCCGCGGAAGGGCTCCCTCCTGATATGTCCAAAGGCGGCGGCGCCATTTCGTATGATATAGTCCTAGACATATGTCCGGCATTGGTGTCAGAGAAGAGAGTCTCTGTAATGATGATTCCAGGACGAGGACCGCGGCTGCGTCCTCATAGGTGTGCCGCATATTCACGATGCAGAGCTTGCGATATTCTTTCAACTCCTTACGTACTGGCACGCAAAGCGTATCCATCCAGAATCCAATGTTGCCACCTGTTTTATCTCGGTGAGAGAAGTGGACGTTGTTGACTGCTTTCTGAATCATCGACAGTATACATTCAGGCAATTTGTTTTCCTTCGGGTTGCCCATGCCGTCAGACCATCTAACAAGAAGGCGCCAATCAGCATGCATTGACAAAAATGCATACGAAATTTGACTTACACATGAGATATGGCTATGTATTTGGGCTTTCGTCCCTTTTCTGAGTTATAATCAACCACAGTAAGATATGATTTCTGATCTGGAGTAGAGCCTTGACTGAAGTATAAGATCGGCGTCCCCTTGCGCTTGATGATTTTAATGGCTTGCTCCTCGGGTATCGGAATCATGTCGCACTGACAGCCTTCTGTAACATGTTTACTCTGGTAAGTAGCTTCATCGAGTCTCTCCGCAACACATGCTCTGTCCTGGCAGTTTAGATGCGCTCGTCTCTCCATTTCTGAAAGTCCAGGAGTCAATGCAACATAGTAATGTCCGTCAATATTGAGATCCTGCATCATAGTGGTAACGTGTGCTGGACACCACTTCTCTTTCAGAAGTGAGCGAAGCAGCAGAGTACTACCCCAATCATTTTCCCGCTTAAACTGGGGAATATCGTATATGTCAAAGATTGCAGCTCGAAGAATGAATCCCATCGCAATGATAGATGTCATGATCTCCTGAGACATTGGTGCGATTGGAGTCGTGACAACTTCAGCAATGGCTCCCGGCTTCCGAGAACCGCGTGGATTATACGAATAGTAACCCATTGTGCGCCGCACTACGTCCAGAACCGACATGATTTTGGGATATTCGGGGGAATGGCTTCCGATGTTGAAAGATTTCCAGCAAGGCTGGGCGTCGCAGTCAATGTTTTTCGGATAATTGATGTAACATTTGCATTCAGGACTTGGTGTTGGCTTAGGCCACCGTTTCTGCCATTCAGAGAATAGAGCAGGTAATTTCTTTGTCGTGACGATACAGCGATTTCGATCAATGAAATCGTCAGTGCTGACAGAGATTCCACCGATCTTAAAAACTTCTAGGAGGCATCCGAAAAACAGCCACGTCTGGAAAAAGGATTCGACCTCCTCCGGGCTGCGGCCACCATATTGATCTTCGCCGCGAAGATGATCAGGAGACCAGCCTTTTCTCAAAGGATATGTCGCAAAATCGCCGCCATCGTAGTCTTCGTTGTTTTTAAATGGGACTGTAATAATATCATGCTCCGCTCCTTGGGGAATCAAAAGGTGTTCCATTTCCAGCACTGTAACAGCAGAATATCAGCTTTCACGGATGTATTCTTCGACAAACTTGCTCGTTACCTCGGCTTCAGACCCTAGTAGCTCTGATTATCGAAGGTTACAAAGCTCGTGTAGTCTGGAGGTAACTATTGAGGAAGACGATCGAAGCGCCCCTTGAGATGCGAAAATGCATGAAAGGAAATCGGATGCAATCAGATAAGCGTTCAGTATATACTTAGTTTGCCTTAAAGAAACTTCGTGAGATAGAATTGTTTTCAGGGCGCCTAACATGAGACAGTCACAGCAACCGAGGTAACTTGAAGCTGCTGGAAGTCCTAAGAATGTTGCACAAGCCCTAGCAGACGATCATAGATTGACATCAGCTGTCAGTGAAATTTGTGGTGTTGTACGCGATTGAGGTGCAGTTGAATATTTAGAAGAAGGATGGAAAAGGTGCGTATACGGTTGCCGACTGGGGCCATGGTCTGTTTTGAGTGAAGAGTGATCGCGATTGGTGATGGGGTCTTTCCTTGCCAGTAACATCGGCATACAGTAGTATGTACAGTGTATAACGCTCAAAACCGACCTCCGAACCCTCCAAAATTTGATATCGTA
>JASFDH010000449.1:0-24011 GCA_036937195.1 Nidularia pulvinata
CTGTCCTCTCCCTCGTGATTGACTCGTTCACGAGTGCAACAGAGAGACATATCGAGGTTAGTTCTCCTTCTATTTTCTCCGCTGTCTTTCCTCGACGCGTCCTTTCCTATCCTATTGCCCCCTGTGGGACCAATGCCTATTGGCCCCATTCCCCGCGGCTTCTATATTATCGATCTCCATCTCTTTCCCCGCATTCATACTCTGAGATTCCTCGTTCAGATTTTGAGATCCCTATTCACTCTCTCGGATCCTTCATTTATTCTTTGAGGTTCCTTTCGTGACATCTACTGACCACCCTCGCAAATAGGTCGGAGATCGTCTGCAAATGTACGTTGTTGTTGCAAAAGGAGGTTCTATCCAGGCCTTGCAGCATGAGCACAGTATCCAGGAGTTGACCGCGACGAATGAAGGCGAGAGGGTGTTCCTCATCGAGAGGCCACTGAAGCGGGACTGAGTGTTGTCGCACTACTTGTAACATTGTTTATTTGCTCTCTGCGCGCCCCGCGGTGTCGTCAGAATCGGACAAGGTTGACCTATGCACTAGGCCTTCGCCTATTTCGCAGTAGTAGTTGTAGTTTCCCATCCCGCGGGAAAGCATACTAGACTCGTTTTATTATCCACTGGCTGAGCAGGGCGTATATTGGGTATGTGGACACATACGTCAGCTTGGTCTCTATCCTGTATATTAGGTACTACTTTAGATGAACACGTTCTGCCATTTTGGGCTGCACGGCGCTGTTGTGATGTGTGTTGTCAGGACACTGCCCTGCAGAGCTTATGTACACGGCTAGCCAGGGATAGCACGGGCACGAATCCCCTGTGTGCTTAAAGCTACGGCGTCTCCCCTTGCGTCTTCGACGTTCGACCTCGAGCATCCCGCCGTTCTGAAGAACAAGTCACAAGCTCGCGACAGCACATGGTCGTTGTGCTGCCAGCCAGCTCGAAGAACAAAGCCTCAGACCCAAACACGGACAAACTCCCACTCCACTCGTTTCCCTCATCATCATCATCGTCGTCGCTGCTGAGCCCTCCTCTCCTCCGTCGCTTCCTTCCTCTCCTTCCCATACCACGCTCTTCACGAAGCACTAAAACCATAAAACAACACTAGACACCGACCACGTACACCCCGCACGCACGCTTTGCGCACCAAACACCATGTTTCTCACACCCCTCATCGCACTTGTGCTGGCTTCACTGGCACCCGCAGTCCACTCGCAGGACATCCAGCTCAACGACGTACATAACGCCACGTCTCTTGTCGGTACTTGGAGCTCAGGGAGCAAGGCTGTCCTGACCGGCGCGGTGCGTGCTACCCCGCGGCCGTATCCGACCCAACTGACCACCGCTCTTTCTGCAGGGCTTTGCGAACCCCGCCAACATGTCCTTCACCTACCCCAAAACGACCGGAATCTCATATTCATTGTACGTACTGCCCCCTTGACGGGTATAGGATGTAGCGCTGACCTGCTGGGGGTATTCAGCACTGGTGATGGATTCTACGAGATTTCAAGATACCGGTTCAATAGCAACGGTATTTGGCCACTTGCATTACACCTCCAGGATATCTCACTTATTTTTTGACTCTTCCAGGCTCAGAGCCGACATGCATAACCGGTGTCATAGGCTGGGTGCATGGAACATACGCCCTCAACGGGAACGGATCCATAACCATGACCCCCATGGGCGATGGCTTCCAGCAAGTCCAAGACCCCTGCGCCGCCGTGTCCAACTTCATCGAGCCCTACAACAACACCGAATTCTACACGAACTGGCGGATATTCCAGGACCCCACGCAGGGATTCAAGCTCCACTTGTTCCAGTTCGACGGAGCACCGCTCGCGCCCCAGTTCCAAGTATCGACGACGCCCAATATGCTCCCCACGACGCTGCTGCGTAACACGACTGCCAGCACGACCGTCGCACGGCGGTCGTTGGAGGAGCGCGCGTCCAGCTCCGCGCTCGGGCTCCGGTGGTCGGCAGGAGTGGCAGGCGCGACGGGAATAGCGCTCGCGGGGGTTGCATCGTTGATGTTATAGAGATACCCCCCATTGACCTTGCGTAGTGCATTTTCTTGGATGGCCTGGGGCGATTTTTGACGTCAGGACCCTTTTTCGTTGATGGTGCTGGCTGGCTGGTGCAGGGGGTCTTAATGTTCACTCTCCTTCTCACTCCCCGATCCTCCGCCGCTCCGGCTTCGCATGCATGTACACTCTGGCGACATTGGACATTTGGACCAGATTCTTGCAGTGTTTCTTTCCTTTTTCTTGCTTTCTCACCTAGCATATCCCTTTTACTGCATAGCCATCATTTTTTTTTCTTCCGACCTGCCCTTACTCCCGTACTGCTACCCACCGTACTCTAGGCATAGCACGAAGCAAAGGATACCTGACCGAAATTGATGCATTTGTGATCGGTCTAGGTGTTGCATTTGGTGTAGGGGAGCGCGGATTGCACTCGTTACTTTTTCTCTCGCATTGACATACCCATAGCTTATTCTTCTTGATATTGTACTCCGTAGAACGGGATTCTTCAATGACATTATGACCTGATCACCATCTGTTTACCCAACCACCATCAGTCTTTCGACGCTGCGGTTCGACTCTGGCCATCGTCCAACGTTATGCTCTGCATAATGCCGCTCCTTTGCCGTCACCCGTGCGCAAACCAACGTGACGCATTTACAGTGCGTGACATTCCATGACTCCGTGACAGTATTTCTGGACCACGAAAATTTTGTGATCATCTCACAGGCTGAACCTAACGACACAGTCGGTTGAGCTCATTGCGCAGCGTCTCCTATGCTCCCAAAAATATCTTGATCTCTCACACATTGGGAACATTCTCGGCACTTACGATGGATAGGTAAACTCCTCCTGATTCTAGATGTTATCCAAGTCGCACGTTTGGCTCGGCCATGGAGTGAGTTTGTCTACTTCTAACTTTCCTCTTTCCCTTATGATGAAGCATTTACGGATGTAAAGAGTCAAAGACTCGTTGTCCGAGAGCGCATAACCCCATGTGGATTTTTCCGTTGCCTTCCTTCTGACCTTTCACTGTCTCTAATCTATGTTTCTCAACATGTGCTAATGCTGCGAAATTCTATCTAGGTACTCGTATACATTGCGCTATTGAATGCGCAGGATGCTGCAGCGCGCTGCGAGGATCCACATGATCCCTGTTATTATATAGGTGAGCTGCTGCTCTTCGTACGCGTTCTACTCCCATCTTCTACTTGATGAACCATTACGGATGTAAAGAGTCAACGACTCGAATTTCCGAGAGCGCAAAAACCCCATGTGGATTCTTCCGTTGCCTTCCTTCTGACCTACTCCTTCTCGTCTACCCTGGCTCGTGTTATACTTTACTGACGCGCGAGTTCTACCATCAGCTCACGATCATGAAGGATCTCGTCTATTGGTTCGAACATACTACACAGCTACTGGCTATACCCAGCTATCAATTCCATCATGTGGGATCCTGGCATCGGGTGCCGCTGGGCTTACCTCTCAGTTGCATGATGAATGAGTCTAGCACTGTTGTTGCTGATGGAGATTTTCCTTTAGGAATCTTCTCCCGCATACCCTTCTCTGGACCACCTTCGCGCAAGCCCTTAACTCTGAATTTTAACAGCTAAGACACTGGTCCATCTTGATATCAGTCTCCTGATGTCATCCATTCAACCATCTTCGCAATTGACTCTTGAATGTATAGCGTTCTTATAGGTGTATGCCCGTTGACCCTAGAGCTTCAGTGACAGCTGCCAAAGCGACCACGCCTGACCATCATCTGTATTATCATTCTTCGTTGTCTCTCTCAATCATAAAATTGTTCTCATCTACTTATCAACATTCCCTTAACCCCGTTATCTTCTCCTTTAGTTGCAATTGCATCTAGCCTTCCAGAAGCAGCAGATGGCATTCTGGGTCATCGAGGCCGCTCTCTTGGGGCATCGGAAATCTCAGCTGTGGCGTCAAGACTCACCGAATACTCGGGCTTTTAGCCCGTTTCCGCCACTAGTTTCACGGCTTCTGAAGGTTACATGGATTACCGGAGTGTTACTTTTCACATTCCTCACTGTAGCCATTCCATCGTGACACCCTCCTATCCACCCTCTTCTCGTCGTGTACACCTGCCTGCCTTTACTCCAACCCAACTCCGAGTTACTTGACTTCGGAGAAATCCGTTTGTTACTTCATGATTTTCTCTTTCTATGTTACGCACCCCCGTTACCCTTCAATACTTCAGTATAGAACTTCTTCAATTGAATTACATTTATCACATCAACTCGGACAAATGTCAATCCCAGGAATTAGTGCGTCTCCGAATGCTTCAACCTGTCCCAGTCAACAATCACGTACAGTAATATATTTCCGCGAGATTTATGCGAATGCTACTAAGCATTACGTTCCATTACCAACGATCAGCCGTTAAATAAGAAGATGATGATATCGCCGTCGGTTTTCAGTTAGGAACGAGCATATATTTCTGAGTGCCCGCAGTTTCTCCGGATATGAGGATTCCCTGAAATGTATCCCGTAAAACGTCACCAGAGAAGGAAAAACGTGGATTATTTCCTCTGTACAGTTGACCAGCTACAATAGTGTCGTGGTGATGCCAAGTAAGGATATGATATTTCACCGAGATGGCGCAGCATAAAAACTGCTCTATTCTTTCGTCGGCAGTCACTATTCTTCCCCTCCTCATTCATAATTCCCGCACGTACACCCCTGCTGATACTAGGCTGCCGTCTGATAGTGCACGGCCATCGCAGATGATGTCCCGTGCCCATTCACTCGGTACTTTTTAGAAGTCGGACAACCCAACTACCAGAGGAGGATAGAGGATATACAGGTTCCCCACCGCCAGCCCTAGTTTCCTGGATGCAGATAGTGGCGTGGAAGGTTATTGAATACGGTGGAAGGTATTTTTCGGGCCGAATGAAGCTGCTTTGCAATCACAGACTGTCGAATGGGCGAAGTTGACGGGAGATTGCCAGGCAAGAAAGGCAATATGATTGGAATCTCTGCAAAGACACGGAGATAGACGTGTGTTCCCGAGGATTCGAGTAATACATACGGCATCCAGAGAGGCTAGATGCGCTGATTCGCCGAAGAAACTTGAAGATAATGTCACCTGAATGCTCTGCGCGTTGCATACATGGGAGATGACCATAGATAGGTCACGAAAAAGCCAATCCTTGGCCTGCCTTCAGGATTTCTGCTTAAGCGGGTAGTTCCCATACGGAACAGAGCTTTAGATTGCCCGAGAATGACCGTCATAGGACGAATAACCTCTGGGTTAACCGACAAAGTCCCGGATAAGGAGGGCGCTATCGAGCAGACATACGGACTCTGCGCCATCTGAGATTATCGGCGGCGATCTTGAGAGAGATAGCTGCGTGTGATATGCAACTCTACACCGTGCCGGAATTGCTGGCTGGGGCCAGGTTGCTGAGTGGTTCGAAAGTACATGGAGATAGCTTGGCAAGCCTAGCGTCTACCAGTTTTCTTAGAAACGCTGTTAGACAAATGCAGGAAAGCCTGGATCGGTTCAATTCAGACTCAACGAATGTACGTAAAGAAATATGGAGCCGTGAAACCAGAGCATGGAATGAGCCCTGAACCTAGGGGAATGTCCGAGCACGGTACTGACGTTTGACCCGTGACATCAAGAAGCAGTCTACGACAATTTTCTAATCGTTAGCAACGTTAATTTAAACGGTTTAAAAAATCGTACATAATTCTCTGATAGCAATTCCGACAATACGCCTGCCAGGACATTGCTTGAAGAACCAAAAGGCTTATTGATGCGTAAGGTGCTGCAGAGCGAAGATCTCAGGCGAGAAGATAAGTCCGGCGGCTCCTGATGCAAGGCAGTAAAAATCGGCAGCAGAATTGGTTAAAAAAGAGCCAGATAGTATGTTGTTGTACTCTTAAATGCCTTCGAATCTACGAGTAGCAGGATCCGTATTCCAGAACGTATCGGAGCAGTCTTGGCTAAAACCCAATTCCCTTTAGTTATAAGGGGAATATGAAGTCTTCCTAGAGGTGGGCTAAGCATTAGGTGCAATGTTTTGTGCTGCTCGGATAGAGAGCAACAGCATATAGCCAGTAAGTAGCCTGCGGAGAGGAGTTGATAGGAGTCAGTATCACGATGGTGCAGCCTGAGGACGATCATTTGTCACTCTCGTCTGAGAATAACAACACGTACATATGTACAAATATTCCAGTTGACCGTGCTACCACTTAATCTCACCAGTATCCAGGTCACTGAACTCCAGAACGTTCCCTGTCTCATCTTTTTCTTTCTTGACACATCGTTACATCATGCCGGATACAAATGTAATGACAGCAAGATTGTTGTGAATCGAGGTCGCGCAGTGGTAAGATAGCTGAACTTGATTGTTGGTTAGGCCTCCTTCAGAGGTCCTTATATACTACTATACAAGTATTCTACTGTATTCTAGTAAACTACAGAATCTATATACTGAGTCAATGATCACTAAGATAATTACTAACAATATTACTAAGCCCGAGATAACCTCTTCGAGAATGTGCCAGATGTAATTCCAACAAAGATGTTAAAATGAGCCGTGCTTCGAGGCTCACTCGGATTATCAGTTACCCTGGCAAACGCGCAAGGGATTTATCTCGTTACAACGCTACCTAAATACTACTGGTACATGTATTAAAATGGAGATAAAAGAGTAAAACAAGTTAGAAATGAAATGACAAGTAAAGCCACAAGAATAAAATAATGAATGAAAGGAAACAGTAAAAATGCGAAATGTGACAAAAGCGGTCACCGATATAACACTATACATTTGGTGGAGCGCTTGATATTCCACAAGATTTCTTTATTTGCCATAATTATCACATAAGGACATTTGGCCTGAATGACTATATAATAGAGAAACGGTTCGTTTCACATGTACAGTTACCATAAGTACCCTTGGAACAATCACATATCAAATAGCTCCATCGTTTCATCAGGAAGACAGCTTTCTTCGCTCGTTCTCTGGTATAGCTGAAGTTTTCCGCCTTTACAAACGAGACTAAGTCGCCCACGCTGTCCATGCTTGATGACGATTTTCTGAATAATGCCCAAGAGTTGCCTCAATTTCTTCAACTCCGGCTGAATGTTGTTTGCATGATCCTGTAACTCCGGAGAGGAGAGCTTGCGCTTTTGGATTGTTGTGAAGAGGCCTTTCTGATGTACGCCGAGAAAATGATAGGCTGTTTGGGAGAAGAAGAGTTGGGGGAACGCATCCTTCCAATCGAAAGAATCCACCCTCCACTCGGCGCGCGTGGTTAATTCGACGATGGCAGATTGTGGTACAATTTCTCCACCTTTTATAATGGTCAAAGGAACTGCAGAATTAGAACTCGTAGTGTCTGCGACCGTCTGCGACTCGTTAGCTGAAAGTTTTACTGATGCTAAGGAGTCCGCCAGGTCATCAATATTGGCGGCCTTCTGGCCATCTGCGCTATTCTCGAGAATGCAGGCATCGACTTCGAATCGAACAACCATTCTAAGGCTATCAAAATCCTTCAACAATGTATAAGCATAGGTGATGTTAAGAGCAGCAAACATAACCTACATAGGTCACTACCCTATGGTGTGAAGTCGCTCCCGCGCATCCCGGTGCAGCCTTGGTTGAAGCTTTCTCGAAATTGAAACCAAATGTAAAGCCGGAGAGCATCTCTCTGTGCCGCTTCGCCCAGCGATTGAAAAGGACCGTCTTTGTTCCAGCTAATTGCATATCGATTCGAAAGTCTTTCTCCTCCGAACCGTTGTCTATCCATGCGAGAAGTCGCCGTAAGCCGTTTCGATCTGTGACGAAATCAGTCTTTGCCCAATCAAACGGGTACTCTTCGTGCTCAGCGCCTATTGTCTCCACTGCAGAGATGAGAGGAAAAAGTGTGGACTTCGGCATGTGGAAACCGTTCCTATCTGCGAACTGAACACCCGTATCAGCTACAACACGATACGGCGTGGGTCTGTCTTGCCATCGCGGAGGAGATCCTGGCCCCACAAATGAGACTGATGACCATAGCAAGAGATACGGAACTTGTAAATACCAGGAACTATGATAGTTGGGGTCGCCCTGTCAGTCCAGCTGTAAGACCCAATATAGCGGAAGTCTGCCAGATCGATATTCTTGAATCCACTTTCTAGGCTCGTAGATTTATCAATAGTCTGTAACGGTTCATTGACTAGACCCTCCATGATATCACGATCGGGAGGAAGAGAGAAAGATGGGCCGGTGCGCGTAGAGGAGGATCTCGAGCCCGCCGAGTAACTTCCTCTACCGGCTCCACGGCCACGATAATTGGTGAATGGACGTCGTCCAGAAGATGGATAAGACGAGTGTGACATGTTGGGCAGTGATAGGGCAGGAAGATAGTATCTTCATGCGAAGTTTATATAGTGCCACGATGATTCTTCTGTGGGTCCTAGGGCGTTTAATTACAGATAGGATATCAGAATGCGTAGCTTGCACGTTGTGGGGTAGGAACTCTAAACAAGCGCGCTGGACGTGAGATATCACCAAATATCGGGAAAAAACCCTTTTGAGCCTTAGCAGTCAGCTTTGAAATTAATAGCACCTTAAATAATAAGGAACTCACTGAACTTGTCCGTCAGCTAAGCAGAAGGAGAAATTCGAACTGAAATTTAAGCCATGTTGCAGGATGAAGTGGAGTCTTCAGACGCTCGTTGAGTGCCGTTCAACCAAATGACGTATTAGAATCAGGAAGATGGGCAACTGACGCTGCGCAACATCCGCCAAAGAAGAAACAAAAGCCGTGATAAGCCGTTTCATGATTCGCCGAGGCGAGGTAGAGGAACGCCATGCGGTAGGTCTATCCTTCCAAATGAGGCTCATCGGATGCTCCATGCAATATAAAATATTTAGAGCGTGTAGAGTTCTATTAATCATGGTGAAGAACCAAAGGCCGATGAAAGCTGCAATCCCCAGGATAAAGTAACGGAAGATGTTAGTACGCATACAGCGCCTTCTTAACGCGTTAATAATTGAAGTTGTCTGAGGTGTCATAAAATAAGCGAACTCACTGGACAACCCTAACGTTCTTCACAGATGTAATACCAGGGGTTCAACGAGCTTCCCATCGCTAAGCAACGCCAGAAATATTTGGAGCCGATAACAAGCGGAATTATGACCGTAGAGGTCCAACAAGTTTCGCCCTCGCTCATATATGACTGTATTGTCGTTCGACGTAGCTTTCATCTCGGAAAAGATGAACCTCAGTCCGTGGGTCCCCGATAAGAGAATCAAGATGCTGTCAAAACCCTGGAGACAACTAGGATGTGCTTCGCGCCAGGATACCCTCTGAACTGAACAATCCAAGGAGAGTTATCAAAGTTGAACGGCGGGCTCTACACGGAAAACTAGTATGACTCACCACAACAACAATGTGATCTAGGAACGCAAATGCCAAGGCAAGGGAAAACCTTTGCTTTGAAAAGTAAGGAGGCACTTCGCAGCTGCAATGTTATCTCGCCTCAACGTCTGTTGACACGAATCCCCTTCAAGTTCCTCATGCCGCGTGCGGTCGCTGCGTCAGCACCTGTCAATCTGCCGGTTCTTTTGCATAATCCACAGTCAGCAACCGTTAGAATGACAATAGAAGAGCCAAATGGAATCTCGGTAGTTGGACCTTGGTTGTTGACGCTGAGTCACGACTAGGACATGACTGCAGGAGATTGGTCGGCACAGCCACCTGTAGATAATAATAGTCATGTCATACCCTTTTGCAGACTATCTCATTCCAATCAATTTTCTGCCGACTCCTCTAATTGGCATCTATCACCCAAAGCCGTATATCTCGGCCGAGAATCCTGATACATATACCTCCTCCTCCAGGATCTATCTTCTCTCTCATCTTCCAAGGACGCCTAAGAATACCAAGATGAGTACGTGAATCTGGAAGGGTCGATGAAGTTGATATGCTCATTGATTGCTTGATGCTCTATTAGACGCAGAATCTCTTGACGGTCGCTTGCTATTCGCTATTCCCAAGAAAGGTGTGAACTAAATTAAATCGTTATTGGACAGATCACTTATTCTGCACAGGAAGACTTCACGAAAAGTGCTTATCGCTCCTTGCAGGTGAGTAGATCGGGTCATACTAGTAGCTGAATGGCCCTTGATCTGTTTGACAATATTATAGGCGCCGATATCCAATTTCGAAGGCACAGCAGACTAGACGTATGCCTTGTTTTGAACCACCACATTGCACTGTATGTGTCGCCCTTCATCTTTCGCACAAAGCTAACCAGCATACAGTGTCTTCCTCCCTGCATCAGACATTCCATCTTTTGTCGGCAAAGGTAATGTTGATCTAGGCATGACTGGGCACGACGTCATCCTGGAAGCGAAAATGCAAGATCTCGTCACGGAGGAGCTGCGCTTGGGCTTCGGGAAGTGTTCACTACAAGTGCAAGCGCCGGAAGCGAGTTCGATCAAGACTGCTGAGGATCTCGCTGGAAAGCGTGTTGTTACCAGCTTTGAGGTGCTCGCAGGGAATTACTTCGACGAAATAGACGCTCGGTTGGGTCTTACAGGGGACAAGAAAACAAAAATAGAGTACGTCGGAGGCAGCGTTGAAGCAGCTTGTGCTCTGGGCCTTGCGGATGGCATTGGTGTGTCTAGAAGTGTCATTTCATCGTGTAGCTGCCTTGCTAATGTATATGCACCGGACAGTCGATCTTGTTGGTATGTAAAATTATTCGCCGTCTTCTATTTCCGTTGCTAAATTTAAATGCAGAGTCGGGGGATACCATGCGTGCAGCAGGATTGCACGCTATTGCAACCGTTCTCGAGACCGAAGCCGTTCTTATCAGGTCCAGCGTTCCGAAACACCCACACCTCACTCCATTAATCGACTTGATTACGGGTCGAATCCGAGGCGTTATTGCGGCTAGAAAATACGTCGTTTGCCAGTATAACATCCAGCGAGATAAACTCACCGAGGCGACGCTTATTACTCCGGGCAGAAGAGCACCGACAATTAGCCCGCTTGAGGAAGGGGGCTGGGTTGCCGTCAGCAGTATGGTAGAGAAGAGCAAATCAGCGAAAGTCATGGACGAGCTCGTCAAGATCGGGGCTGAGGATATCCTGATCTTCAACCTTGACAACTGTAGAGTCTAGCTTGAGAATGAAGAAACTATCACAGGAGCCCAAGGGCGGCATTAGAACGCAAGTTGTGCCTCAATCGCATCTTCCAAGTTCCTAGTTAAGCAACACACCAATACTAGGTCTGTTCCCTTCTGCTGCTGAAATTACGTGAAGGCTCGCCTATTCTTTACCTTGGCTTCGCCTATGTACTATCCCGTGAGAGGGACTTGCCTAGTCTCATGTGTAGCTGACGTTCTTATGGCGTATACTGCCATCAATCACCACCCTCGCTTCGCACGCGCGAAACAGATCCTGTGAGCCATTTTCATTATGTCTATTCGCTATCACTGGCTTACGCCGACAATTTCTTACCCAGAATTTGAGTTCGAGGCTTTTCCTTTTTAACATCTAACATAGGCATTTTGTTTATAAATCACCAGGCAATTACCACCTACCAACTCTAAAACGGAACCAAGCAGTTCGCTGATATGAAGCCCCGCTCCATGATGCTCATTTATTTTTAGCGCTATCAAAGCTGCCTATTTTCAGCATGTTTCTCAAGGACGCGCCTCCACTGAACGCATGGCCGTGCCGCAGATCGAGGGTAATTTCCCAATTTTAAGTCATCTAAAGCGCTCAATATCGGTGTCGACCATGCGATGTGTTCGGTTTCAGTCTTTATCTCTGCATGTCTGAGTCCAAAGTGCCAGAAATGCTCGTGTGCTAACTACTGCAATATGAGATTCCACGCGTAATATTTTTACAGCCTTTCGCTCGGTATGTCCATTATTAGGCTATGACTTCGCAGTACTTAACCCAGGATGATGGATAGATACTCTTAGAGGTGACGGATTCCCCCCTCTTCTCTTCTCATGCGCGTTTTCTCTGTGGTTGCGGCACTCGTAGGCGTTGCCCTCGCGGTTCCAGCTCGTCGCTCTCCTCATGTAGTGCACGAGAGAAGAGCCGCTGAGCCCGTAGAATGGGTGAAATCTCATCGACTTGACCCGGCCAAGATTCTTCCCATGCGCTTCGGCCTTACGCAGCAGAACCTCCATCGTCTGGAAGAACTGCTAATGGAGGTTTCTCATCCAGAGTCTGCTAAGTATGGACAACACTACAGTCCTACTGAAATCATCGATACGTTTGCGCCCAGTGACGAGGCTATCGCTACAGTGAGCGATTGGCTTGTCGAGTCTGGCTTCTCTCGGGATCGTCTTAGCCTCAGTGGAAACAAGGGATGGATTCATGTCAATGCTACCACTGCAGAAGTGGAGAGCTTGCTGCAAACTGAATATCACGTCTACACTCATCCATCCGGCGATACTCAATTCGGTTGGTGTATTATTGCAGTCACTTGGCCCTTCCTTACTGACGATGTATACAGGTTGTCACAGCTATTCCGTTCCTGCTCACATTAGCGAGCACATCGACATCGTTAGACCAACCGTTCACTTCAATCATAAGCCAGTGCCCAGAGATAACAATAACCTTCGAAAACGCGATGGATTCCAAGGTCTTGGATCTCCCTCCTTGCATGAAGGACCCAAGAAGTCCAGCAAACAGGTTAAGATTACGCCCGCACTCGAGAATTGTGACCAATTCATTACACCTGCTTGCTTGCGCGCTCTGTATAACTTCAACTACAAGCCTGTTGCTACCTCCAAGAATACCTATGGGATCGGTAAGGTTTTCACGGCTCAAAGAGATCCGCGTTCATTAAATAGACACCGATACAGTGGAGTTCACGCCACAGGCATTCCTCGCTGGTGATCTCGACCTATTCTTCAGGTAGGTTCGTGAGCTGGAGTTATTATACCGTTCTTGACACTCTGGAACAGAAATTTCTCTCCCAGCTTGGTCGGAGTGAGGCCTAAGTCTGTTCTAATTGATGGAGGTATGTAGATACCTTCTGAGCTTTTGAATAAGAAAGAGAGATGAAATATTTCGCAGCCGTTGTTCAAACTACCAATCAAAGTTTCGACTTCAACGGAGAAAGTGACCTCGACCTCGAATATGCCATGACCCTTACAGCACCTCAGCCAATTACCTTGCTGCAGACCGGCGATCTAGTCGAAGGTAAGAATATATCCTCTTGTCTCTATTAGAAGACACCCACCTGTCCGGACATACAGGGGCTGGCTTTGATAACTGGCTGGACGCCGTTGATGCATCCTTCTGTACATTTGAAGGAGGAGACGACCCTGATCAAGTACTGGGTGCATGTTGCATTCTCTTCGCGATTTCTCTGATTCATCGCTTATATAGGACGGCATTTATCCTGATCCATTACCGGGAGGCTTCAAAGGTACAATATGCCTGGAAATCGCTTCATTCGTGTCACACTAATGCTATTCTATTAGGACCGGAGTCTTGTGGAATAGTCAAACCTCCACTTACGGTCTCAGTCTCTTATGGTCAAGATGAATCTACTGTAACACCTGCTTTCGCAAACCGCCAATGCGCAGAATATGCAAAAGTGCGCATGTCACCCTTTACTTTCACCATTTGCTAATACCTTTGCTCAAACAGTTAGGTATGATGGGAACCACTGTATTCTATAGCAGCGGAGATTTTGGTGTAGCCGGATTCGGAGGTGTTTGCTTGGATGCCAAAGGTTATTACAACGCTAGATTCCGTGGCTCAGATTCTGACTCTCCGACTCGGTGTAGGAAACCCAAGCGATAACGGGACCAAATTCAACCCTGGCTTCCCAGTATGTACTAAACAGTAAACTGCGTAGAGATCGTCTGACATTTTATCTCATCGCAGGTTACCTGCCCATTCTTGACGGCGGTTGGTGCAACACAGGTGAATCCCGGTTCTACGGTCAATGATCCCGAGGGAGCGTGCGAGCAAGTTATTTTTTCTGGAGGAGGTTTCTCCAATATTTTCCCGTGAGCTGCATTAAGGAAATGATTCTACATGCATTGGCCGCTAACTTTTAAAAGGATGCCTTCATATCAAGCGGCAGCAGTGAAGAGCTTCCTAACCGAGCATCCTCCTCCTTTCACATCAGTTCAATTCAACAACAGCGGCAAAGTGAGCGTTTTCATATGAGCTAGTTTATTTATATATCTGACATGACTCCCGTAAGGTTCGAGCATTCCCAGATTTGTCGGCAAATGGGTGCGTTGTTACTTGAAGCCGTTGCGGTGATCTTCCTAACAGCTCGTCAATATTATCAGAGCAAACTACGTGATAGGAAAGTTAACAAAACATTCGATATTCAATCCATCATCTTATTTCGCAGTAACGAATAGGTATTGACGGCGAATTCGAGCTTGTATTCGGCACATCGGCCTCATCTCCGGTGGTTGGCTCGCTATTTACCATGATCAATGATGCTCGCCTTGCGATAGGCAAAAAGTCAGTTGGATTCATCAACCCGGTGGTATGTACTCAGATCCTTGTATGGTTTTATCTTTGATACTGACCACGGAGCCAGATATATTCGCCCTTATTTCAACTTGCATTCAACGACATCGTCATGGGGGGCAATCAAGGATGTGGTAAGATTGCTCGTCTGCTACATAAAGTGACTATTAATCTTAATCGATTAACATTGATCATTAGGTACTCCTGGATTCACTGCGTACGTCTGAATGTGCTACGAATTTATGAACCGTATACTTACTGTGATATAGTACCAAGGGCTGGGATCCTGTGACAGGTGAGTATTCAATTTTTCGAAAGAAATTACCATTGAGCTTCACTGACAACGATTTTTCGGAAAGGCGTTGGTACTCCAAACTTTGAGAGGTTACTAGCTGCGTTTTTAATTCTTCCTTGATAAGAGAATTGCCGCGTCATTACCATAAGTTGCGTAGTGTTACTGAGTTGAATTCAAATCGGACTTGACACTTGCACTCTGGCAAATTCGTGGAATAAGATAAAGACTATATTGAGTGTCGATTGGTTATTTGGGCTTCCAAAAATTTGAACTTGGCTACAAAAAACTCCAAGTGAGCGGCAGAACTGCTTCTAACTTATCCATTTCCAATATTTTTATGAAGGGGTCCGGCCATTTTTGAGTGGAATCCTGCCAACACTCTGAAGCAAAGGGCGCGTTTACCGTTCGACGCGTGCGCGATGCGCATGTCTCCGTCACATGATAGTCCGGTATATAAATCGATGATTGGCATCCGTGAGAACTTTATGCAGGGCACCAACAACATCGAAGTTGTTGGTCTCGTTGGTTTTGCACTATTTTCTATTCCTTCAAAGCTTCATCATTGACATTGACACTCACCTTTCAATCCTATGATACTCAGAATGTCAACTTGCTTATCTTTTTCACCGAATGTCGCAGGGTGGGACCGCTACATGTGCCACTTACCTGCTTATCGCACAAATCGGCGTCTTTTCTAAGTCTGTGCTCTCACACTCGTCTTCCGTAGGCTGTTCTATAACGAGGGAAGTATACACTCGTTCTTTCTGCTCACACATAGAAAGGGCTGAGGCAGGTGTGCCAGTTCTATTTAAAGCCTATGTTTGAACACTTCACGCGATAGCTCAACAAGACATTTATATTTTAATGTGATATACTCCATAACTTTGCTGCAGGCCTCGAGTACAGATCACGGCTCCCCTCTTCGAAGACTATTATACATAGGTGGTTAATCACACGATGCTAGTCTACTCCTGTGCACATCGGTAAAACTAATTTTGGCTTGCAACCAACGGCCTCGCATACTGTCGCATACCGGAAGCCTTTCTCACCCAATAGAAAAGAGATCGCATATTCCTTCGGCACCACGCGTTCTATGGCAGATAATCTATAGTTCTTCCCCTGTGAAGCCACGGCATTGGCCTTCATCCCGCTCTTTGAGCGCGGACATCTGGTTCTTAGCAGTCATGTCATTCGAACCGCTGGTACTCCGGCCATGCCATCACACGCATTCAACCTCTACTTAAATTGCAGAAATCTGGATGGCGTCTCTTAGGGTTGGTCTCAACTCACTTCTGCGACCATGCGCATTTCTCTGAGCTTACTGGCGCTTACTGGGGTTGCTTTTGCAGCTCCTTCTCGTCGCTCTCGACATGTCATCCATGAACGAAGGGCTTTTGAACCTATCGACTGGGTCAAATCTCATCGTCTGGATGCCGACAAGATCTTACCTATGCGGTTTGGCCTATCTCAGCAGAATATGCATCGCTTGGAAGAGATGCTAATGGAAGTTTCCCATCCCGAGTCTGCCAAATATGGACAACATTACAGTCCTGCTGACATAGTCGAAACCTTCGCACCTAGCAGAGAAACCATCTCAGCTGTTGCTGACTGGCTCATCGAGTCTGGGTTCTCTCGTGACCGTCTCAGGCTTACTCCGAACAAAGGATGGATACAGGTCAATGCCACTACTGCTGAGGTGGAAGAGCTTCTTCAGACCGAATACCATGTTTACACCCATGTATCCGGAGAAGAACAAATAGGTGGGTTTATCATTGATAAAAACCTCGCTAGATGATTTACAGGCGTATTTTGAAGGTTGCAGCACCTACTCTATCCCTGCTCATCTCACGCCGCATATCGACCTCGTTAAGCCAACCGTTCATTTCAACCATCGCCCCTCTCCAAAAGCTAAGGCGCGTATGGAGAAACGTAGCTTTAAAGGCATTGGCGCACCATCCTCACGTACCGGGCCGAAGAAATCTAGCAAGCAAGTTATCATCTCGCCTTCTCTTGGGAATTGCGACGAGGCCATCACGTTGGATTGCCTCCGCGCCCTCTATAATATTGATTACACTCCAGTGTCTACGGCTAAGAACAGTTACGGAATTGGTATGCGATCCACCTGGATACAGAGGAATGTGACTGGTTGACCATATTCACCATACAGTCGAATTTACCCCCCAATCTTTCTTGGCTGGCGATCTCGACATGTTTTTCTCGTATGTTATTGTCAATATTTATTTTAATGGATGATTTATTCATCGCTTTATTCTAGAAATTTCTCTCCAAGCCTGATTGGAGTTCGTCCGAAGTCGGTACTAATCGATGGAGGTGAGAACGCTCATCTTCCTTATACGATCTATCTGAATCTTGATTAGCCGTCGTCCAGACTACTGACCAGAGCTTCGACTTCAATGGAGAGAGCGACTTGGATCTCCAATACGCCATGGGCCTCACCAACCCCCAACCCATCACTTTGCTGCAGACAGGTGACTTACAAGAGGGTCAGTCTTTCATTTGAAGCACCAGTTCTACGCACTGAGCTTTATTTTTGCGGTGACAGGAGCTGGATTTGACAACTGGCTGGATGCCGTTGATGGTTCGTTCTGTACCTTCGAAGGCGGCGACGATCCTACGCAGGTAAGCTATTGCAACTTTTATAACATGCATATCCTGAGTAACCCATCAGGATGGTATTTACCCCGATACTCTTCCCGGAGGTTTCAAAGGTAGAATTGTTGTATTTGTCGTGTTACATCATTTCTAATGGTTGCCTTTGAGGTCCTGAATCTTGTGGCATCGTTGCACCTCCATTTGTTGTCTCCGTATCTTACGGTCAAGACGAAGCTGGATTGACCCCTGCCTTTGCTAACAGGCAGTGCACTGAGTATGCCAAGGTATGAACGTCACCATATACGCATGATTCCACGGAAGCTGAAGGAGCTCCGTTTCAAGCTGGGAATGATGGGAACCTCCGTGTTCTACAGCAGTGGTGACGATGGAGTTGCCGGCGGAGGAGGGACGTGCTTGAATGCTCAAAGTAGAAGCATTTCTCGAGGTTTCACCTTACCGCATGTTGCTGATCCTAAACTTTGCGATCTCAGACCGGCCTGCCAGAAATGGAAAGAAATTCAGCCCTGGTTTCCCGGTGTGTACTGAATATAAACCGCTATGTATAGTGTTCTTATCTGGTTTATTTATAAGGTAACCTGTCCATTTCTTACTGCAGTCGGAGCGACACAGGTCAATCCCGGATCTACAGTCAATGATCCTGAAGGAGCATGCGAGCAAGTTATTTTCTCTGGAGGCGGATTCTCGAATATTTTCCCGTGATTAGCATCAGTTCACTTCTCTGGAAAATGCTAAACGAAAAATAGAATGCCATCATATCAAGCTGCAGCTGTTACAGGGTTCTTGAAATCCCATCCTCCTCCCTTTACTTCGGCGCAATTCAATAACAGCGGAACTGTAAGTTTCCAGTTCTATCACAATTTGACAGTTCACATAAGCGGCTATCGTTAGGTGCGAGCGTTCCCTGATCTGTCCGCAAACGGGTAAGAGTTCAACTCCTTGGAACTAGAAGATGCTCATTGACCTTTTACATCCTCAGGGCAAACTATGTTATCGGTATGCAACATAATTTATTCTACTGATCCTCGCCTTCATTGATTTATTTTGATAGGTATTGACGGCGAGTTCAGCCTTGTGTTCGGGACATCTGCATCGTCCCCTGTTGTCGGTTCCTTGATCACCCTCGTCAACGACGCTCGGATTGCTGCTGGTAAAGGTCCTGTCGGGTTTATTAACCCAGCTGTACGTAGCTACCACTTTTTCAGCCAATTGTCTTTCTGATGCTTATATTATAGATCTATTCTGCGGCTTTCGCGCCCGCCTTCAATGACATTACCTCTGGTGGAAACCAAGGATGCGGTGCGATATCCTTTGTATCCCTTCGTTAAGATTCAGGCTCACATTATGACATTACTTCTCATAGGCACCGCGGGCTTCACCTCGTTCGTACTTCTGATTATGACTGTGGATTATTATTGATTAACTGTCTTTATGTAGGACCACCGGTTGGGACCCTGTTACTGGTGAGTTTGATTCTATAGCTCGGAGAATTTAGGTTAATAGCTGAATTGTGACCGATAGGCGTTGGCACACCTAATCTAGGCAAACTCATACCTCTCTTCCTTGCTCTCCCTTAGAAGATGTATCGTTCATTCTAACGCTGAAGTGGCCAAGATAATCCCATTTATTTCTGTGCTACGAGGACAATCCGTATTTCATTTTACATGGCTGGCGGCGAAGTGTATTACAAGTTTGAAGGGTGTGTATAGCAGAGGGTAGTATAAGTTGAATAGACCAGCACTTAAGAACTTCACTTCAATCTGCTTCATTTCCTAAGTTCTAGCTTCAAAACCTCAAACTCCCCGCTCATTCGCAATTTGGAGATTCTTCAACAAAATGTCGAAAGTGACACAGGCAGTGCTGAGTGAAGAATACTTCCGTAGTCGTAGGCCGACAAATGTCGATTCGCTTATGTTGCGATGCTCGATCGTCGTCGATCGACTGTGGTACATGGTGGCGGTGCTCATTCATCGTGGCGTGAGCGTGGGAGATATCTCTCAGGCTGGCAAGTATTTTGAACACGTTCAACGTTCCACCTGCGTGTTAGCTGAACGCGAGCATTTTTGCTATGTATCCAGAGACTCTCTGTTATGTATCCTTAACAAAATCAACTCGTCTATTTGAAGAAATTCCATGAATCTGGGAAGATACACTTTTTTCGTCACTCCGCGTATAGAAACGAGACTTGCGAGCTCGTGGAATCTGCCAGTTTTCGCAGTGAACAGCTCTGTAGATGATGTACATTCGGGTTTGGTAAAATTTCGAGCTTGTAGCATAGAATCCTGAAGCTAATTTCAAATTGTCCTCCTATTGCGCAGCTTTCTTGCCTTGTGTCACTTTAGTTTCCAGTGGTTTTTTTTTCGTTAGTGCCCATCCGACCATCTCATACGAATGAAGAGCTACTTTAGTCTAAAAAGATATCGACCAAGAGGAAACTCCCCCATCTACAATGCGGTTTGATCGTTCACACCAAAATGTACATCGCCTAGATGAGTTGCTGACTTCAGTGCTTCACGTCCGGACTGCCGTCACACGGATCCGGAGACGCGTATCGGAGAGCGTAAACTGATCTTTATTGTTGGGAATTAGCGTTCGCCAGTGTCCACGGCGCTCCACTAAGCGTCGGCCTCGTCGATGGAACTCCTTGGCCAATTAAACACGCACGAAATTGGTGCTCTTTCAAGAGGCTCATGAAGTCCACGACTAACTCGATTTCAACGTTTACAGGATGTTTCTGGAATGCTTGGTTTTGCTGAGGATCGATCAACTGCTGTGGCAGTCTCGAGAATCAATTACGAAGATAGTTGGTGAGGGCGGTGTTGGTGGGCCCACCGGGAGTGATTTATGCACTGACGGCATGGAAGTTACAAAGTAATTCCTGTTTGACTATATTGCACTTTGACATTGCAACAAGCGGCCAATACAACAGTCAACTCATTTCTTGTGCCACATCAAAAGCGCAAAGCGATGTTAGCGTACCCAGCTGGCATCATTCTCTGCGCCTGCCCTGCCCCGAGTTCAAAGTTCAGTTAATGGGGGCTGCCGAAAATAAGCGCCGTTAGTATTGTTCCACAGACCGCAGCCATACAGCAAAAGGGGATGTTCATTGCCCAAACAGTCTCGGTTGAAAGATTTCATGATGCTGGCCGCTATTTCCTCGCTATGGCACACGGTGACGGTTAAAATTAAGGCGCTGACCCATGTTTTGAATTGGCGTATACACACCGTACATACCCTGGCCCATATTTATTGCGCTTATCGGCTTTTCTCTTAAGAGCTCTTAAAAAGCTCTTTCACAAGGCCTCCATACCCCACCCGCGGCATTGTCACCCACGCCTGTATATCCACGCTATGGCTGCCGCAGAGTATTCATCGCAATCGTTCAAGCCCCTTCTGAACAAGCTGGTGCAAACTCCGGAATATTTCAGCGAGGATGATCTCAAGTTGGCACTCAACCACCTTTTCACCCCGGATGCCGTACACCCTGCTCAGGTTGGGTCCTTCCTGACTGCTCTACATGTTAATCGCGTGGAGAGGCGTCCGGCATCTCTTGTTGCAGCTGCAGCTGTCCTGCGAGAACGGGCGTTGAAAGCTGCTGTGCAGAACATGGAAGGAGATTTTGTGGTTGATATCGTCGGGACTGGTGGCGATGGACACAATCTCTTCAACGTCAGTACCACGGCTGCTATCGTCGCTGCCGGTGCTGGAGCTCGCGTTATTAAAGTGAGCACCGCGCAATTTTCGAGTCAGATGAACGTAGGTTCTGAGTGTTTACTGTCTATCTACAGCATGGAAGCCGAGCGTCCACCTCTTCCTCGGGCTCTGCTGATCTCCTTGAATCTCTCGGCTGCCTTTTTACCGCGCCGACACCAGGGACACCCATGCCCATCCCGCGCATCCCCTTCACTTTCATCCTCGCACCACACTATCACCCCGCGCTAGCCGCCATCGCGCCCTACCGCAAGGCGCTTCCCTTCCGAACGATGTTCAACGTTCTCGGACCCCTCATCAACCCTGCATCTCCACGCGGTATGGTACTCGGTGTCGCCGAGCGCGAGATCGGGTCCACCTTCGCGCAGTCCCTGAGAGAGGGCGGCGTCGAACGTGCACTAGTAGTATGCGGGTGTGAAAAGCTCGATGAAATAAGCTGCGCAGGGCCTACTTGGGCTTGGGAGCTCAAGGATGGGAAGATCACAGAGACGACACTCGCGCCAGAGATGTTTGGCCTGCCGGCTCATCCGCTATCCACAGTCGCGGGAGGTAGTCCACAAGATAACGCGGCGACTTTCAAGACGCTCCTGAGATCTGGCAATGATCTCCCCGAACACCTAATCCCTGTTCACGATTTTGTGTGCATGAACGCTTCCGCACTGCTCGTCGTTGCCGGGTTGGCAGAGGATTACGTTCAGGGTGCAAAAATGGCACATGAGAGCATTGTATCCGGCAAAGCCTGGGATTCGATCGAGACTTTCCGCGACGCAGGCAGAAAAGCTGCTGGAGTTTTGTCCCCTTAATCGTGAAGTATATTATATATCATTTGTACTGGAGGTATATCGGAAATCATGTAGAAATGACAAATGTAGCGCTGTACTTATATATGTACATGTACAATGTACACGGAATTCACAGCACTTTCATGTGTGGCAGTATATATGTACAAGTTCCATGTCTGAAAGTTCGACATCGAACGCTCATGCATGACTGGCCCGAAGACTTCTTTGTCTTGCTAAACCTCGAAGATGCTTTTCCTGAAAAACTCAGAAGCAGCACGTAAGTGTTCTCTACAACCTACAATTGGCATTCGGAAGTAGTCAACTATACACAGCAGCCTACTAATTGTAAAGTAAACTACAGTATATAGTCGGAAAGGATGACCTAGGTTATTTGATTTGAAAGACCATGGGATTACTCCCAAGGTGGATGAAACGCTATGGCTCAAACGAATCCGAGGATCGAATGAGACGGCATAGCAATCTCTCTCGGGCAAACATATCATAAAGCGACATGCATGCACAACCGTATCTCCGTGAAGACACGATTGCAAGTCTCATTCTAGAACAAGACGGACTCTTGAACTCTCATTCGACTTCAAAATCAGGGTCGAAGTCCGAATGCGACGTAGGTCGTCAATCTTCCTTCTGTTCCCAGGCGCCTCCAGGCATCCATCAGGAACGCATCTCGCGGGTTATCTTCTTGATTATCTTCTCGTTACTCGTAGAAAGATGTCAAATGTCGCTCGCCAGCAGGTCCTTCGCTGACAAGAATCTCGTGACGGTACCATGGACGAAGGTACTATCGGGTGGCGCTTCCCATGCAGTCCTTGCGACGCTCAAGAACTCGTAGGGGGGATATAGCCTAGAAATAAGTGGTTACGTTAGTTGAAGTTTGATAAGGATTGTGACAAGACGACGCACGCAATCTGTGAGTTCATGCACCGACTCACAAACAACCGAACAAAGGCGTCTGGGGGGTGGATCAACTGTGGGGCTCGGAACTGGGTCTCTCTGTCGTCGTCATATGATGACACTCTTGGTCCTAGGTAGAATACAATAAGAACATGTCCTGGATCAAAGACGACGATAAAGCATACCCTGACTGCCACGACTGCCTCAGGCCGACGTCACCCATCTCTCATGATCACAAAATACGGCCGACTATCAAGCAGTTCAGCAATGAGCATGAATGGAAGGAACGTGAGGGGACAGCCTACTGGACTCTGCATCGCCGCCAGATTGACCCCTTGACGGTTGGGGAGAAACCTCCGAAGAGACGAGTTCCGGTCGCGGAGGGCTTATAAACCGTACATTAGGGCAGGTCGTGCACCAGATAGCACGTGTGATATGGACATCGGCCCGCCTTCTCAAATGTCCCACAGCCAGACTCAATCTTGAGGATGAACTCTGACGAACTTCAAGTTTCAGGTCCTTTGTGCTACTCCATTCCTACTCTCGGCACCCTCACGACTCCGAGGCTCTTATGCGTCATACCGGCGGTCGATCTCGGCCAAGCTTACGGTATCCGGACAGAACATTCACGCAAACTCATCGCCGATGTGCGCAATCCAGATTGCAACAGAGATGCCATGTCATCCAGCTGGGACAACTCTGGATCAATTCTAGACTTCTCGAAGTTTTCAGGCCAGGCATTTAGTGGTGCAGCATGCATGTACATAACACCCACTGTCCCCAAACATCCTTGACGATCACTCTAGGAAGTCTATGTTACGGTATTACGGTTAGGATCTCAAGGCGACCTTCCCATGCTCACCTTCAAGTTCATCTGTCAGTCATTTGTGATTTCCATACTCCAGCTCAGGAAGTCCTGGATATACCGCAACGGATTTATGAGCGAGATTTACGCATGATGGTTTACTTTGAGATCTATCCGCTACACTGCCGCTCCGAGGATAGTGCTGACGATCCCGGCTTGCACATGGGCTTGGACTGCGCGATTGCCGTCCCATACCGTTCGAAATTCTTATGATCCTCCAGCCAACCAAGCTTACTTGTAAACGAACGCGGGAGGCACGATTAACTTGATAGTCCTGCTATCTAAGTATCAAGGAATTGA